>JAQQSK010006566.1:0-14373 GCA_028658325.1 Potorous gilbertii
TGTGTGTGTAATTCCTCCAACTCCCTAAGTACTGAAAAAAAAAAGTCTCAAGAGTTACAAATATTATCTTTCCATGTAGGAATGTAAACAGTTCAACTCTCTTGATTCTTGTGTTTGAAAGTCAAATTTTTTATTCATTTCTGGTCTTTTTATCAAGAATGCTTGAAAGTCCTCTATATCATTGAATGACCATTTTTTCCCTTGAGGTATTATACTCAGTTTTACTGGGTAGGTGATTCTTTGTTTTAATCCCAGTTCCTTTGACTTCTGGAATATCCTTTTCCAAGACCTTTGATCCCTTAATGTAGAAGCTGCCAGATCCTGTGTTATCCTGATTGTATTTCCACACTACTCAAACTATTTCTTTCTGGTTGCTTGCAATATTTTCTCCTTGACCTGGGAACTCTGGAATTTGGCTACAGTATTCCTAGGAGTTTCTCTTTCTGGATCTCTTTTGGGAGGTGATTGGTGGATTATTTCAATATTTATTTTGCCCTCTGGGTCTAGAATACCAGGGGAGTTTTCCTTGATAATTTCATGAAAGATGATATCTAGGCTCTTTTTTTTTATTATGGCTTTCAGGTAACCCTATAATTTTTAAATTGTCTCTCCTGGATTTCTCTTCCAGGACTGTTGTTTTTCCAATGAGATATTTCACATTACCTTCTATTTTTTCATTATTTTGGTTTTGTTTTGCAATTTCTTGAATTCTCATAAAGATATTAGCTTCCATCTGTTCCATTTTAATTTTTAAAGAACTATTTTCTTCAGTGAGCTTTTGAACTTCCTTTTCCATTTGGCTAATTCTGCTTTTTAAAGCATTCTTCTCCTCATTGGCTTTTTGGACCTCTTTCACCAATTGAGTTAGCCTATTTTTAAAGGTGTTATTTTCTTCAGAATTTTTTGGGTCTCTTTTAGCAAGCTGTTGACTTTCTTTTCATTATTTCCTTGCATTACTCCCATTTCTCTTCCCAATTTTTCCTCCATCTCTCTCACTTAATTTTCAAAATCCTTTTTGAGCTCTTCGATGGCCTGAGACTACTGCATATTTATTTTGGAGGTTTTGGACTCAGAAGCCTTGACTTCCTCTGATATTATGCTTTGTTCTTCCTCATCTGAAGGGATGGGAGAAAATACCTGTTCACCAAGAAAGTAACCTTCTATAATCTTATTTTTTTCTCCCTTTTTTGGGCACTTTCCCTGCCAGTTACTTGACTTTTGAGTCCTTTGTAGAGAGCAGTGTATATTCTGGGGATCTGTAAGTTCTCAGTTCCTCCAAGGTGGCACAATCAAGAGAGTGATGTTTACTCCTCTCCTGGCCTGCACACTGGTCTGGGAGCAACCAAAAACTTTTCTGCCCAGAATCTGCAACTGAATTTCCTCACCACAACAGCCTCCAGTTCCACTGCCAATGCTCCTCCTCATCCCTGGGTGGAGCTCAAGGCTGAAAATCAGATGAGTGGCTCAATTCCCCCAGGGACTTTAGGCAGAGGTCTCCCAGGGCTGCCACTCAGGGCTGAGATTAGATCAGCCCTTCAATTCCCCCACGGGCTCTAGCTGGAGGGCTCTGAAAATGGCAGCTGCTAGAGCCCTCCCGCTGACCTTTGAAGCTGTCTGTGGTATTTGTGGGTTGAGGAATCTGGGAACTGCTGCTGGTGGCACCCTGAATCCTGTTCTAGATCCTGTTCCTGCTGCTCCATGCTGGTCTGCACTCTTCACGCTGGTCTGTGCTCCTTGTGCTGGTTTCAACAACAATTTTTTTTTGAAGGGAATGACCTTGAAGGACTTAAGATCTCTAATAGATGAAATGACTAACCATGATTTCAAAATACTGATGATGAACAATGTTACTCATTTCTTGACAGAAAAATGATGGAATGAAATATACATTTTTGAACACAATCAATACAGGAATATATTTTGCTTGACTATGCCTATGTGTTTCAAGGGCTTTTTTTTTCCATTTGAAGAGAGGGAGAGGGGGAGGGGAAGAGAAAAATAAGTGCTTATTCCTTTTTTTTTTTAAATTTTAACTAAATAAAAAAAAGAAAAGAAAGTAGAAAATAATATACCCAAACAGTAGCCGAGAGAAATATACTGGGTATAAGGCTGGGGCCTCCTGAGAAAATGTAAGGCTATGCCCTCTGTTTCCTTACCTTCCAACTAGAAAGGTGACAATATGTAAAGCTTGTCTCCCACCCAGCTACCATATGTTCATGAGCAACTGACTTCTCTGTATTTATTCTTTCCTGTTCTTAGACAAAGGATTATTCTGAAAAGGGAGTAATCAAGAGACCTATTCAGTTCAGAAGATCTAGAAGTCCTGTCAGACCTCCTTCTAGAAGCAGTAGCAGTGACCATTTCAGTAGTCATAGCTAAAAACAGATGAAACATATATAGATAGATGTGGTAAGACAGGCTGAGTATAGAGTCAGGTACAAAGGGTAAGATCTCCTCAAGGCAGAGAGAAGTGCTACCTGCAGGGCCAACAGAGGCATCAACCCTCAGAGGTGAGAAGAGGAAACACCTCCAAGGTTGGAGGACTCCAAGAAGGCAGAAATTCAGAAACCAGAATTTGTGAAGTACCCATTTGCCACATGTTTCCCCAATATATGTGTCTCACTATCAATGTCCTTCAACATTTTGAACTCACACTTCTCAGGATTCTTGTGTTTGTAGGGGAAGAATATGTCCCCAATCTGGGGTTGAATTTGGGAGGAGTTGTTTCCTTTCAGTTGCTGCTATCTTATTTGCTTAGTAACATCTGTTGTAAGAGCTAAATAAGTTTGGTTGCTAATGGAAAGTATGCCAAGAGGAGCATGCAAATGACAATTCTAGAAATCCCAATGTCTCAGGATTATCCCTAGAACCCTGAGGAAAACAGCAGTCAACTGACTTTCTGGGGAAATGTGTGTCAACGTGCATAGGGATTAGGGAAGAAATCCAGACGGGAGTGCTACAGCTCCACGGTTATGAAAGTTAAATAACCACAATTATTAAAGTTATAATTAATAAGGGAGACAACTATTATGATGCCACCATATATAATGGATTCTTATTTCAGATGGAATGATAAAGAAAAAATGGAAGTTGTTGACAAAAAAGATAAACTAAATCTTGTAGCTATCAGAATTGGAGAACATATTGGCTCTAAAGAGTACATTTCCTTTAAATGCCATTTACAGGTTAATAATAATAAAAAATAATATTTCACATTTACACTAAGCTTTGCATAGTGCTTGATATACAGTATCTCATTAGACTAAGTAGGTAAAAAACAAACGAAGCTATTCAAGTTTTAAAAACAACACGTAAGCTTTATGAAGGTGTTATATATCCCTCAATATGTTTTGTAATGTTTCAGAAATTAAATTGCTGAGTCAAGGGCAGCTTGTTTTATTTACTCAGATCCGTAGCTATTTTTCTACAGACTTTACCATGAACCACTCAATGTTCTGGGGATCCATTGGAATTTACATAGGTTACTCATATGCATTCATACACACACAGAGGCACAACTCTGGGTTGGCCTCTGAGCAATGTGCTAGGCACTGAAAATACAAGTACTCCAACTACTACAATTCCTTATGTGGGCTACTATTTCTCTCTCTCTCTCTCTCTCTCTCTCTCTCTCTCTCTCTCTCTCTCTCTCTCTCTCCCTCTCTCTCTCTCCTTGCACATGCACATATATACACATATAATTACATAGACATATACTTTCTATATATAATTGATATGAATATATATAACTGATGTGTATATATATATATATGTGTGTGTGTGTGTGTGTGTGTGTGTATTTATATATAGTTTGTCCTCTGTTTTTGAAGAGTATCAGTGACTTTATGGGCTGATAGCTTGACTTGCACGTAAATTGGAAGTAAGTGAAGTAGAAACAAAGCCTTCCAGAATCTTTGAAGTCCATTGGCAAGATGACAAGACAGCTGATGGTGGCCTGGGATGCAGTGGATGACCTTGGCATTTTCAGTGTCTGACCAAGATCTAAGCACTCCACAGCATCAGCTTTAGCTACCTTCATGAAGTTGAAACAAATTGTTCTCATCTGCCCATTCTGTAGAAAGAAGTCTTCACAAGCTTGTGGTAGACATCCCCCTAACTTACTTAGGGGTGCCAGATCTTGTTACCCTTCAACCCATATGCCCCGATGATTTACTAAAGTGTGTCCTCTGTGTATGCTACAGCTTCTTGGAGCCACAAGTGAGAGTTGAGTGCCAGGAAGACACAAAAAGGGGATGAAAAGTCCTGAAAAGGGCTTGGGAAGCCCTCTGACCAGAGGGGATAGTCTTCCTTGAACATGTCATACACTGTACACACACACATATGACTAATAACTATTATATTGGCCTTTTAACCCCTAGTGAAAATTTTAAGTCAGTTAGAGACCAAAGACTGTGATAATGACTGTTTTGTTTGGATTTTAGATATATTTTAAGTCATTCATTTGATTGTATTTCTGTAAATCTGTTTCTTTGTGGGTTGTTTTTCAACAGTAAGAGAACAAGGCTCATAAAACAGAAGACTGCTCTATTTCCATGGATTAAAGACACTAATAAAAAAAAATCTGGCTGATTTAGCAAAACAAGATTATTTTGCCTTTTTTCCCTTTCCAGACACTGTTGCTCTTAGCTCATTTACAATTTATCTCCCTATGCCGTGTGATGTATAATCAGAGCCCAGAGCCTCAACAGGAAGTCCATAGTAGTTCTTTCAAACAAACTTGAACAACAGTTTAATAACATTATCTAACAGCATGCTAAATTGCTTTGGTACCATCTTTGTGGAATTCAGCTCCAGCTCTACATTTTTAAATGCCAGATGTGTTTTAACAAACCACATAATGTTCAGTATATTGAACTCCATTTTAAAAGTTGCATTACATTTGAGATAAAGCAAATAACACCCTGGTGAGTTATTTAGAATAAAATAACAGTGGCTTATGATGGAGTTTTGATAACAAAATAGCCCAAAAGTATATTTTATATTTAATTTAAATGAGGTTTTGAAAGACTTTATTAATCATCCCTACCTTCACCCCTTGTGATTATTTACACAGAGTCTTTAAATTGTTCTTGTCATTTTCACATTTCACTAGTGGGTGAGACTTTTTACTAGTTTTTTAATCTTGATATCATATGTATAGTAACATAGGCCATAGTACCATACAATTTAGAACTCAAATTTTCTAAAATACATTTGGTAAGTTTCCCCTAACTAAACTACGAGCTTCATGAAATCAGAGACCATTTCTTATTAGACTTCTGAATTTCTCATAGTACCTAGCCTGGTGCTAGGTATATAGTAGGCTGTGAACAAATATTCTAATAGTACAGAGATCTCAAAGATGAGCCGATTTCCTTCAATAATTCTGGTTTCTGTACCCCTCTTCCACATCCTTTTCCTAACAGTGCTGGGGGAGATGGGCTCCCTTCCTTGAGTTCTCTACATTATATGGACATCAAGAGAATACATAGGCTCCCCATCAGTTATCCCTCATTCTTGCTCAATAATAAGTCCACCGTTTTTACCCTACTCACATGTTCCTTGGAAGACATCCTTTATAGCTATCAATCACTCAGTCAAAAGCATTTTAGTAAACACCTCCTGTATATCAGGCATTTGCTAAGCTCCAGGGATACAAAGACAAAACAAAACAAAATAAAAATTGCAAATAGTCCCTGCTCTAAAGGAGCTCACAGTCTAATCCGGAGAGAACATGCAAACAACTATGTACAAATAAAATATATACAAGATATAATGGGTATCATCTTAGAGGGAAGGTACAAGCATGAAGGAGGATTGGGAAAGGTTTCTTTTTAGCTGGGATTAAAGGAAGTCCTGAGGGGAAGATGAGGAAAGTGAGAAATATAGACATAAGAGCTGGCAAGTGAGAATGTGGAGTTGAGAACCGGAATGTCTTGTGTGAAGAACATTAAGGAAGCTAGTGTTATTAGATCAAAAATATGTGGAGGGGAGGAAGACATAAGAAAACTGGAAAGGTAAAGGAGGCCACATTATGAGGGCTTTGAATGCCAAGCAGAGGAGGAGCCACTGGAGTTTATGTGATCACACCTATGCTTTAGGAAGATCAGTTTGACAGCTGAGTGGAGGATGGACAAAAGGGGGGAAGACTTGAGGCAGGGTGACCAACGGCAGCCTATTGCAATATTCCAGGTATGAACTGATGAAAGCTTGTGTTGGTATCAAAGGAGAGAATGGGGAGCTACAAACCTGGGTGACGAGGGGAGCGGCGGTGCATATGACAGAAACAGGGAAGATAAGAAGAGAAGAGAAAGTGGGAGGAAAGAAACTGAGATTAGTTTGGACGGTTTGAGGAAAGATATCGAGGTCAGTTTTGGACATGTTAAGTGTAAGATATCTACAGGATATCCAGTTCGAGATGTTGTGTGTATTCCTTTTTTGGAATATGTTACTGCCCGCTCACACTTACTCTGTGCCTTTTGAGTAATTATTCAAAATCTGTGGTATTCCAAGAATCACAGCCATACCTTATCAAATAATTTGCATTAAAAAGATAGACTTTTGTTTCACAGAAAAGTTTGTTGCAGTCAAAAAAAAAAAACTTTGAATTTTTCTCAAAGGCAATCCAGACTATTCTCTTTCTGTTCAGTTCTGGGCTGAGTTCATTTCCAATCCAATAAATATTTTATTAAGCATCTACTATGGGCCAGGCACAGTACCAAATACTGGGGACAAAATTAATAAAAACAAAGAAATGGCAGCATTTGTCCAATCTATTAGATTATAATCTCCTTGAGAGAAGAGCCTGTCTTTCAGAATATATTAACAGTGTGTGTACATACATACATACATATACATATACAGTGTACATATATGTATATAAGTATATATACATATTTTATATGTTATATGTTTGTATGTATGAGTATGTGTATACATACACATGTATATGTGAATATATATTCATATACACACTATGCATATGTGTGTATATATACATATATACGTATATATATATGTATATATAAGTATATATACATATTTATATAATATATACTATATATATATATATAGTGTATGTGTACGTACATGTGTGTATATACGTATATGCATACACACAGATGAACATTCTAGGCTAACAGTATCACTGCATATCCTAACCTGGATAATAGGTTTTCTTCATCTACTTGTTTTTCCTGTGTCAAACTCTTTTGCATACTGATGGATCTCATTCCAGAGGGCCTTTGTTGTTGATCATTGGTCACAGTACAAAGATCTCACTTTTATAGTACCAAAAGCTAAGTTGTTTACAGACCGACTAAGAACTGTGATTTTTATAACAGGAGAAATCAGGGCTATTCAGTTTATTTGTAGAAGTGGAAAGGAATGGGGAGGAAGGGAACATGTATTTATTACTATTATGCTAAATGCCTTACAAACATTAACTCATTTACTCTTCACAACGCTGTGAGAGAGGGGCTGTTGTTATTTTCATTCTAGAGTTGATGATACTAAGGCAGGCAGAGGTTAAGCCAGGGGTCTGAGGCCTGATTTGACCTGAGGTCTTCCTGACTCCAGGTTCATGCTCTGTCCACTACCCCATCTATCTAGAAGGAACCTTAACTATCCTCCAACATACAAACTTGAAAATAAGAGGAGCTAACATGGAATTTACTCTCTAATTGTCAAAGATAAGCTACTGAGTGACACTAAGAAACATCCTAGTGGAATGAAGACGGATTTTCCTCAGGAACATCTGACTCCAAGTGCCATCTATGCTGCTCACTAGGGATATAACATTGGGTAAATCAGAGGGATTTGAGTTCAAATTCCACCTCTGACTTGCCCTCCTTGCGTCATCCCTTTAGCTTCCTGAGTCTTAGGGAATGGGGCCAGATGGTCTTTGATGTCCTTTCCGCTCTACACTAAATTCCTGTGACCTCCCTGGTCTTCAGTTTCCTCATGTGAAAATTAGAGAGTCATTCCAGATGACCTCTAAGCTTCACAACAATAATAAAAACAACAACATTCTATCAAACAGGTATTTTAATGCATAAACATAAGGAACCGGATGTGTTGTTTCAGAAACTCAGATTTCCAGTAAGCTATCTGAAATAACAGGGAAATTTTTACCTTGGAATTCAGTTCTTAGAATATTGATGGATTTTTAACTTTCAAATAAGATCCTAAAATATTTTGCTTATTGGAACATAAGAGATATTGGTACATGGATAGATCACTGGACTAAAAGACTATTTCAATGCATCTTCCTCCCCATTTGAACAAATTCAGAATATGATATTCAACCTCCAAGTCCAGTCTGATAAAAAGAAAAAAAAAGTGTAACCAAGTTTTATTTTGGAAATCTTCATAAGTACACACTGAAGGCCAAAGCAGGATAATGAGGTCCTATCTATAAATGCTTATGGAAACAATCACTTCAGATTCTGGTGACAAAAATTGCTACATTCCAGCTATCGAGTTTCATAACAAAAATAAAAAATACAACTATATAATTCTTGGAGAATGAGCTACTATGATGATATAACATGGATTATTTGAGGCGGAAAGAAGAGTCAGAATTCAAGTAAAGGGGAAAAAATGACAAGATTTGATATATTAAAAAAACTAAGAAGTTGAAATTATGTCCAAGGAGCCATAGGTTCAAGATGAATCTCACACATAAGCCATTCTGCTATGACCCACAAACCATTCAGTTATGCTTTTTCTGATTTAAAAGGACTTCTGAGTCAGCATCTCTTCTAGATCGCAACCCAATGAAATGACTGAAAAGCTTCAGTGGGCCAGAGAAGCTATCAGAGCCAATGTCAATGACGTTTCTAAAACTGATCATTTTTGTGGTTAGCTTCAGAAGAAGATTCTCTTTTGAAGTTTCTTATTCTGGCAATGATGTCTATTTCAGGCTTGAAAGAGGAAATTCTGAATGCATTCATTGCACTCAATTAAATTAAAAATATCTTTTGGACAGCTACTGTGTCTATGACCTATAGCCACTCAGCCCATAAACAGAATGTTTATACAAAGCAACAGTTAGGAATAAATTAGCTGTATCAAAAATTTGCTTTACTTTGAACCATATACTTTAAAATGTAGTTAAGTAAATCAGATTTGCAAGACTCTGAGGTCAAGGGGTGTGGCATTTCAGCAATATCAAATCACATAAGGCAGTCTTGGAATGTTGCACCTATGAATTAAAATGCCAGATGAAAAAGAGTGATTTCATAAAAATGTAAAGCTAATCATTCTGTTCACATCTGCTTCCTGGTACTTCTCTCTTTGCATGGATTTTAGGTCACCATAGAGCTAGACCCATCCCTGTGTGATCCTAGGCAAATTCCAGGGGTGGGAAACCTGCACCCTCTAGGCCATATGTGGTTCTCTAGGTCCTCAAGTCCTCTGACTGAATCCAAGCTCCACAAAACAAACCTTAATGAAAGGATTTGTTCTATAAAACTTGGACCCAGTCAAAAGACTGCACTCAAGGACCTAGAAGGCTACAAATGGCCTTGAGGCCACAGATTCCCCACCCTTGACTAACCTCTCAGTTTTTCTAAGCAACTCTCAAAGACTTGCAGGGACAGTGATAACTTGCTTCAATGTAGGGATTTTCCTCCTCTGGGAGTTCCCTTAATTAATGAAATCACAAGTCCAGTCTCTATCCCTATCCTATAAAGCAGATACTTATTTTGGTACATATAAATATAGTGGGGAGAAGAAAAGGGCAATGGAGGTACTGGTTCTTAAAACAGCTCAACATACAAACCCACGAACAAACACTTGGTTAGTACATAGATTTAGACTGAGTGCTTATTTTGTATGTGTGTGTGTGTGTGTGTGTGTGTCTGTGTGTTATGGACTCCTATGGCAGTCTGATGGAGCCTATGAACCTCTTTTCAGAATGTTTCTGAATATATCAAAGAAAGTACATAGGATTATAAAGAAAACAAATTATACTCAAACAAAGTCATCAAAATATATTTTTTTAATGTCACAGATCTATAGTTAGGAATATCTATTTTAGACTTACCTTTAGACATACCTTAAAAAGTCAGGGTCTATATGTGAATTATTTGTGGAACTATTTGGTTATACACTTTAAATAATGTTGTAGAGCAAAAGCTGCAAAACAAAAGTTATTTCCAGATGCCATAAATGGTGATGTTGGTTCACAGAGCTGTCTTAACATAAGATAATAAAAAGGTTGAAGCTGTTCTTATAACAGCATGCCTGGATCTCCAAAGAAAAACATTCCAAATGTCCAAAAAGCTTCTTGCTAATGGAAAAAAAAATGACAATACTACAAGGAAAAGTAGTTACTTAAAAGTAAAATAAAAATGAGTTACGAATGCCTCCAACATCATCCCATATTCCAAACATAGGCATTTTAAAAGTATCTTATTTAAAGTGTAATTCTTCATTTAATGACTTTTAATGAGAATATAAATAACTATGGCAAAATGATTTTTGATATTTTCAATAATTTTTTTCAGTTGCGTCTCTTTGTGTTCTCATTTGGGTTTTCTTGGCAAAGATACTCCTCTAGCTCATTTGGTTTTTTGCAGATTGAGGCAAACAGAGTTAAATGACTTGCCCAGGGTCACACAGCTAGTAAGTAGCCAAGGCCAGATTTGAACTCAGGAAGATGAGTTGTCCTGACTTCAGGCCCAGCACTCTGTCCATTCTACTACCTAGCTGCCCTATTAAAAAATTGGGAAAGTCAATTAAGAATCAATGCTGACACTAGAATTTCTATTAGGAAATCACCTTCCCTATAAGTGGAATGAGAAATAGTGCTGGATTTGTGAACACAAGTTTGTGTCCAGGCTCTCCATCATTGTCAGACTTTGAACAAATCACTTACCTAGAGTTGTTTCCTCATCTTTTAAAATGGAGGGAGATGAGCATTGTTTGAACTTTACTCTCATTGAATTTGGTTCAAGAAGGAAATGACATATTCAGAAATAGAAATCTAACTTGCCCTACAGGCAGGAGGGGGGGAAGAAAAAGGAAGGGGTGGTTAGAAGGGAGGGAAGAAGTAGTAAGAAAAAAGGGGAGAAAAAGGGAGAGGACTGATAGAAGGGAGGGAAGATTGAGGGATGTGGTAGTCAAAAGCAAAACTCTTTTGAGGAGGGAAAGGGAGAAAGGAGAAATAAAAGCATGAATGGGATGGGGGAAGAATAGGATGGAGAAAAAGACACAGATAGTAATCATAACTGTGAATGTGAATGGGCTTCCATAAAATGGAAGTGGATAGCAGGATCATAATCCTACAATATGTTGTTTATAAGAAACACATTTGAAACAGGGGAATACACTTAGGGCATCTTTTACCTTTGTAAAAGACTGGAGTAGAATATATAATGCTTCATCTGAAGTAAAAAAAAAAAAATCAGCTGTAGCAATTCTAATCTCAGACAAAGCAAGAGCAAAAATAGATCTAATTAAAAGAAATACGGAAGGAAATTTTATCCCGCTAAAAGATACCATAGACAATGAAGTAATATCATTACTAAACATATATGCACCAAATAATATAGCATCCAAATTCTTGGAGAAGTTAAGGGAGTTACAGGAAGAAATAGATGGCAGAACTATACTGGGGTGGGGGGGACTTCAACCTCCCTGTCTCTAACCACAAAATAAACAAAAAAGAAGTCAAGGAGATGAATAGAATTTTAGAAAAGTTAGACATGGTAGACCTCTGGAGAAAACTGAATAGGGATAGAAAGAAAGATATTTTTTTTCTCAGCATTTCACAGCACTTACACAAAAACTGACCAAATACTAGGGCATAAAAACCTCACAATCGAATAAAGAAAGGCAGAAATATTAAATGCATCCTTTTCAGATCATGATGCAATAAAAATTATATATAATAAAAGATCATGGAGATATAGACTAAAAATTAATTGGAAACTAAATAATCTAATCCTAAAGAATGAGTGGATCAAACAACAAATCATAGAAACAATCAATAACTTCATTCAAGAGAATGACAATAATGAGACAACATACCAAAACTTGTGGAATGCAGCAAAAGTGGTTCTTAGAGGCAGTGTTATATTTCTGAATGTTTACATGAATAAAACAGAGAAAGAGACAAGCAATGAATTGAGAATGAAACTAAAAAAACTAGAAAAATAACAAATTAAAAATTCCCAATTAAATAATAAATTAGAAATACTGAAAACCAAAGGTGAGATTAAAAAAACTATTGAACTAATAAATAAAATTAAAAGCCGTTTTATGAAAAAAACAATAAAAGAGATAAACCTTTGGTTAATTTGATTTTTAAAAAGAAAACCACATTACCAATATTTCACCACCATTGAAGAAGAAATTAAAACAATAACTAGAAACTATTTTGTCCAACTGTATGCCAATAAATTTGACAATCTTAGGAAAATGGATGAATATTTATAAAAAAAATATAAATTGCTCAGATTAACAGAAGAGAAAGCAAAATAACTCCATCTCAGAAAAAGAAATTGAACAAGTCACCATTAAACTACCTAGGGAAAAAGTTCCAAGATCAGATGGATTTACAAGTGAATTCTAGCAAATATTTAAAGAATTAATAACAATATTAAATATATTTGGGAAAATAGGTGAAGTTTCACAAAACTAAATAGGGAAGAGTTAAAACAGAGAAAGAACATTATAGACCAATTTCTCTAATGAATATAGATGCAAAAATTTTAAATAAGTATTAGCAAAAAGATTACAGCAACTTATCACAAGAACAATACACTATGATCAGGTAGGATTTATACTAAGAATGCAGGGCTAGTTCAAAATTAGGAAAATTACCAGCATAATTGATCACATCAACAACAAAACTAACAGAAATCATATGATTATACCAATAGATGGAGAAAAAGCTTTTGACAAAATACAACACCCATTCCTATTAAAAAACACTAAAGAGCATAGGAATAAATGGAGCCTTCCTTGAAACAATAAGTAGCATCTCCCTAAAACCGCCAACAAGAATTATATGTAATGGGAATAAGCTAGATGCATTTCCGAGAAGATCAAGGATGAAATAAGGATGATCACCACTGTTATTCAATGTGGTACTAGGAACACTCCCTTTAGCAATAAGAGAAGAAAAAGAAATGGAAGGATTTAGAATAGGCAAAGAAACTAAGCTATCACTCACTGCAGATGATATGATGTTATGGCTAGAGAATCCAGCAAAAAAACCCACTAGAAATAATCAACAACTTTAGCAAAGTTGCAGAATATAAAAAAAACACTGAAACCATTGGCATTTCTATATATTACTAAGAGATAGAAAGAAAAATTCCATTTAATGTGACCATAGGCAGTATAAAACATTTAAGAGTCTACATGCCAAAAAAACCCAAGAACTATATGAACTCAATTACAAAACACTTTTCATCAAATAAAGTCAGATCTAAATAATTGGAAAAAAACTATCATGGGTAGGCTGAGCTATTATAATAAAAATGACAATTCTACCTAAACTAATTTAATTATTCAGTGCTATACCAATCAAACTACCAAAACATTATTTTATTACAGCAAATTTCATCTGGAAGAACAAAAGGTCCAGAATATCAAGAGAACTAATGAAAGAAATACTAGAGAAGAAGGCCTAGCCATATCAGACCTTAAATTCTATTATAAAGCAGTAATCAACGATTGGTACTGGTTAGAGTGGTGGATCAGTGTAATAGGTTAGGTACACAAGGCACAATAGTCAATGACTGTAGTAATCTACTATTTGATAAACCCAAAGACCCCAGCTTCTGGGATAAGAATCTAGTATTTCACAAAAATTGCTGGGAAAACTGGAAAATAGTATGGCAGAAACTAGGCATAGACCAATGTCTTACACCATATACCAAAATAAAAGTCTAAATGGGTACATGATTCAGATGTAAAGGCTGATACTATAAGCAAATTAGGAGAGCAAAGAATAGTTTACGTATCAGATTTATGGCAAATGGAGGAATTTATGATCAAACAAGAGATAGAGAACATTATGAAATACAAAATAAATAATTTTGATTACATTAAATTGAATAGTTTTTTTTTATAAATTTATTTAACTTTTTACATTCATTTTCACAAGATTTGGGGTTCCAAAATTTTCTCCCCATTTGTCCCCTCCCCCTCCCCAATACACTGAGCATTCTAATTACCCATATCATCAATCTGCCCACTTCTTTTTCATCCCTCCCTTCCCTTACCCCATCATCTCTTTTGTCCTGTAGGGACAGATAACTTTCTATTCCCCATTACCTGTATTTCTTATTTCCTAGTAGCGAGAACAATACTCAACAGTTGTTCCTAAAACTTTGAGTTCCAACTTCTCCCCAACCC
>JAQQSK010006567.1:0-14373 GCA_028658325.1 Potorous gilbertii
CATATATATGTATACACACACACATATGAGGCATGTTTTCTCCCTCATTAGATTGTAAGGTCCTTGAGGGCAAGGAGGTCTTTTCTTTCTTTTTAGCTTAGCACAGTGCCTGGCACATGGCAGACACTTAAGAAATATTCAATTGTTTAGTGAATTAATTTTAGCTTTTTTAACTCTTATGACAAAATACTTTTTTAATGAAGCTTGTAATATACTAAAATAACCATAACAACACTAAGGTTTGTTTGTTTGTTTGTCTTCTGTTTTCCCTTACCACTAGCTTCCTAGCCACAAAGGGATGGGAGGGGTACTGTCTGGAGTCCAGAAAGGCTACAGGCTTCATGGGTTGCTGTGGTGAATTGTGCCACTTTGGTCTTGAGTAGCTGGAAAGCATGACAATCCCCCAGCAGCTAAAGGTTTACCAACATGCTTTCCTTTCCCCCCTAGATGAGAAGTAATTTTTTCTCAGCCAGGAGGGCACTTGTTAAGCTCAAATTTTGTTTGTACCAATTCTTAGTCAATTTTCTTTGATTTATCTCCTGCAAACCCCCTCTTCCAATTCCTGTGTCTCAGCTGGAAAACCACAGCTTTCTCTCCTTGTTCTTTTCTTTTCTGAAGGGCAAATCTGACAGAGGAAAAAAAACACAAGAATCTCTACTCAAAGCAGTTGGTCCCAGACAACCAATCTTCTACCCTGGGCAGCCCTCATTAACCTGCCTGAATGGCAGGCACATGTTCAGGGATGAATGAGGTTGGTCGGGGGAAATAGGTGACATCCAGGGAACTGCAGGATCTCCTGCTATCTCAGAGCCATCACCGCCTGCTGAGACGATGTGTGTCTTGCTTTCCCACTCCAGGAAAGCAAGACTAAATTGTTTTCAAACCCAAGAAATGCATGTTTGGCAGAAGAGAGAGAATGACATTTTTTCAAGGAGAAAAATAATAATATGGCAATAATTATGGCACAAAAAGTAATTACCCAAGGGTTGCACACAAAAACAGAGACAACAAACCAAGGGAAAAGGAGTAACCACATTATCTTACACCTACCCAATACCTCTTGATAAGGAATCCAGCCAAGTGATTAATTGCTCTAACAGATCAAGTTCATCCACAACAGACTAACAGAGCTTGAAGAGATTTGAGATAGGTATTTGTCCAGTCCTTTTATATTAGGGAGGAGAAAACTGCGGTTCAGTAAAGTTCAGACTCAGTCCTTAATAGTAGAGTGAAAGAAATTTGACCTAATAGAAATAAAATTGCACTAGGGATCAGGAGATCCTGATTGAAGTTCCAACATCATGAGTTATTTGTATGATTAACAAGTTATTTTTTTTCCCTATTGGACTTCAACTATCTCATTTGTAAAACAGGAGAGACACAACGGAGGTGATAATAGCACCTGTCTCCCAGGATTGTTTTGAGGATAAAATTAGGTAATAATTACAAAATTCTTTGCAAACCTCAAAGTGCTATATAATTGCTTAATAGTATTATTGTTTTTGTTAATTAATTAATATTATATGTCACGGAACTCTTTGGCAGTTTAATAAAGCCAATGGACCCCTGCTGACAATATAGTTTTAAATGAACAAAATAAAACTTATAGAATTATAAAGGAAACCAACAGTCACCATATATATGTATGTATATATACATACATACATAAACATATACATACATACACATACATAATTAGATAGATTAGATAGATAGATAAATAGATGGATGGATGGATAGATGAAGAATACCTGTGTAATTATGGTAATGTGCTTTATAAAGTAGCTTCCACAGTATGTATATTTCCTCTCCCATCACTTATTGAAGTTTGAAGATTGTTGAATAAAATGTTTTCTTTATAATACTTCAATTTATTCTTTCCAAAATAAAAGGATATCGCAATTTTCCTTAAATATTTGAACACGAATTCATTCTAACTAAATGCATCCATATCACTTCAATATGTGTAGAAAAATATTTCCTTAGCTATATTAACTGAAAAGGAGACATAAAAATATAAACCTTGAAGGTCTGTGTATGTATGTGTGCATGCATGTGTGTGTGTGCATGCATGTGTGTGTGTAGTACATGTAGTTCTTTCCCTAGAAGAATTCTGCAGTTTTGCTTGCCATCCACTATGAAACTATGATCACTTTTTCAATCAACTTTTTTTCTCCCTATAGACATTATTACTTAACGTAATTTTTGCAATTGTATGTTTTATTCTTTTTGAAATGTTATGAAAAATATAGAAAATCTAAGAGATCTTTTTAAAATTCAGGCAGCAGGGAGATATTCTGTCTGAAATACATCATGGTTGCCTATTTTTCTTCTGCATATGTGCAGAAATATGTTTAATAGATAGTGAGCAAATATGCATGTTTATTGAATTCACAAACTACTGCTTTTAGCTGGAGACATTTGAGAAATTAGTATTCCTGCTGGCAGTATTCATATTTAATAGTGTCAGACAAGCTTTGGGGGAAAAAAGTGACTGGCTGGAAATCTTGTTTATTTTGCCCTTAGCAAAGATAGTGCCTTAAATTAATCCATAGATTAATTCAATCTTCCAACAGGTCCAACTGAAGGGCACTCTTCCCGTTAGAAGGTATTTTTTAGGTCTGACACAAAAAAAGAAGTTAATAATCTGATCCCCTGACCCTCCTAATTGGTCAATCCAATAAAATGTTCTAGAATATTCAGATATAGATATAAACCATCTTAGAATCTAAATCTAGATAGGGATTCAGTCAATAATTCATCAAGCATTTATCAAGGCCCCTGCTTGTGTTTCTTTTCATTAGGCACCACAGGGGTGGGATGCAGATAGAGGGAACTGAGAGGCAGGACATAAGACAGAGAGTAAATAGTCTCTCCATGGGAAACCTCTACTTTCTGACTCAAAAGATGGAAAAAAATACACAAATATAAAATGATGCATGTTTCCTAGTGGAAATTAACCATGAACTGAATAGGTCTATACTGATGGTTTCTCAAATTTTGAGATGGAGATGATGAGGAATATTACAGTAACAAACTTGGAATCACAAGACCTAGGTTTAAGTTCCAGGACAAGTGGCTATCCTTGTCACTTTAGGAAACTTACTTCCTCTATCTGCGACTCAGTCTCATACATACATATAACGGGTATAACAATACTTACTCTGATACTTGTACAGTGTGCAGTCATGGGCAAGTCACTTAATTACTGGGGGATCTCAAGCTGCTTTCTAGAATTCATCTACTACTTTCCATCAAAAGAAAATCCTCATTTGCTTTGGTAAATTGAGTTCCCCCACCCTACAATCCCAATACAGATCCTTTGAATATTTCCAAAAAATCCAAATCCAACAAACATTTGTAAAGCTACTACCATGTGCCATGCAGAGTGGTTAGCCCCGCTGATACAATTAATTAAAAAGACAGTACCTGACCTCAAGTGGCTTACAATCTAATGTAGGGGTAGGGGGCATGACACAACATATAAAAGAAGGCAAGGAGTGGGGAAACTTGTTACTCGGAGATGAAGCTACCCTCTATAAAGTAAAGTATTGGAAAAAGTCTGACACTCCCTTTCCCCCCAACCTCCAGCCTGCCAATCAGGGGGAAGAGGAGGTTGAAGGAGGTGGTGGCAATCAGGGCTTGAGTTAGCAGCCTGATGAGGAGATGAGTAATGATGTACTGTACTTATCCTGGGAGGGGCATCTTGTTGCATGGAGGCGAAACCAGGCAAAGCAGCAGATACCTACTCTATCTACTTTACAGTGTTTTGAGGCAAGTGCTCTATAAAAGTTACAACAATATATAAGCAGGATCTTTCCCTAATTAAACTCATTTTTTAAAAACTGAATATATAAACAAGACACTATTTCTCCAACAGAACATTTAAAAATTACAATACAGTGCTGGAAGAAAAATAAAACTTTTATTAACTGTCAAATATTTAGAAAAAGAATAAACCACTAATAATATATCTCTAGGTTGGGGATGGATAGGGAAAGAAGGGAAAAAAAACAAAGATATACAAATAGTACTTTTATTATATTTAAAAGGACTAGCAAGTTGTACATAATAGATTTTCACTTTCATGTGCAATCGTGCAATTTTTTAAATAAAATGTTATGGAAATGTTAATTTTTTCCATTAGTTAGAAATAAAATAAAAATTTTTAGTGTTTTGCCTGTTAGTAACAGACAGAAGCACCTCCCCAATGGAAGTACTTACTCTTTAGAAGCATATGAACAGAAACATATATATGTATATATACACATATAAATACACACACACATATATATATGTACATACATACACACACATATGGAAAGATTCTTTTTCAATTCATTTTTTTCAATTACCAAAATCAAAGAATGTACAGTCAAAATAAATGTCCACTTTGGGAATGTAGAAAAGTTCTTTGTCTCATTTCCTACACTGATTTCATCACCTTTCAGTCAGTCGATGAGGAATATGTTTCATCATGAGGCCTCTGAAATTGTGGTTGGTTATCATAGTGATCAGAGCTTTCATTGTTTTTCAAAGTTGTTCATTTTATAATGTGATTGTTACTGAGTTGTGCTCCTAGTTATAAGGAGTAGAGATGGATTTAGAGGCAATGTGTAAGTTGAGGAAAATATGTGAATTTAGTCTCAATGGGGAGCTATGATGACCCAGCACATAGCCTCTCTGATTCACTCATTAAAAGCAGTTTTGGGGTTTTCCTTGACTGTTGATGATAACTCACATAGTTCAAGAGGGATACTGTTATGGGCTCGGATGAGAAATCACAGACAATTTGCTTGCATCACTATTATGTCACTTTTTTCAAAGTGCCTTGTATTTTACTCATCCGTGTACGTATCTCATCTCCCCTTCTAAACTCTGAGTCCCACAAAAGTGAAAAACATGGATCATTGTCAATAGCAGCAGCAGGAAAAGGAACAGAGGAATAAATGTGTCCCCATCACTCTGATGCTACTTCTTGGTAAGAAAGTGACCTTGGAGGACTAAGAGCTAGGACAAGCACTGACCAGATCTTACAAACTTAGTCTCATCTTGAGGACAAGCCCAGGAATCAACCACATATTTCTCAAACAAGAATCAACCATATCAAAGTACAGAACGTCTCAAGGTCATTAAGGTCTTCCTCTAATATCCCAACATGACATTGAGGTAACCCTAAAAGGATAATTAATTTTTTAGCTACAGTAATTCATGAAGATAAACTTATTTGGCATAGAGAGGATATGATTTGCATTGCACAGTTTAAGAATCCATGTCTAATGGTTCCATTTTTTAGTGCCTTCGTATACAAACTCTTTGCATTAGACCATCCCTGTGATGAAGGAAGTATTCACCTTTGCAGCTCACATGAGGCCTTATAAATAACAGACAGTCAGCATATACATGTTGAATTAGACAATACATAGTTGGGGGAGAAATAACTCTCAGTGAGTTATGCATCATTTTAACTACCAATCTGAGTTTGAGCTATTGCCATTGCCTGAGGAAGTATTCCCAGTTCAATGGGTATGAAGTCACTACTCCTTCCCGGTAATTCTTCCTTGATAATTACAAAGGTAGGTCCTTAGAACCCACCTCTCATACATATCTAGCCAGATTAAACTGGGACTAGTTATCTTTGGTGGCCATTAAAGATAGGAATCAAACCATCTTGGACCAAGTCTTCAACTCTGTTATATCACCCAAATAAAGTAATAGGACTGTATAGAGAGGTGGTTTTACCATATTTGGACAGAGGCAATAGGTGATTGAAAGATATAGGTGGAATTGTGATGCTTGCCAAACAGTAAATATTCTTCCAAAGCTATGCCTCCTGGTCTCAGTGTCTTTATTTTGGGTGACTGCCAAGTCTCCAAGGCACTAACACTCAGAATAAAATTAGAATGAAGAAGGCTGTAGAATTTCAACTCCACTCCACTTTTGACAAATTGTCTACTATGGAACATTGTTCCCAATAAAAATACTTCCAGATTTTCAGTTTAGTTTTCTCAAGTAAAGGGTGCCAGCCCTAAAACTCAAATATTTTGAAATATCAAAACAATGGGATGGAATTATAAGTGGGTAATATTTTCCTTCCATTGTTTAATTTTGCGAGGGCAAAAAAATCCTAAACTAATAATCTAAACAAAGATTTGCTATATTTGCTTTACCACAAGAAAATGAATTAAAAAAACTGCCAACACCGGTAAAAACGCATGGTCCATCTGGACGATATGGATAGTTTATGACAGTCCTCCTTAAAGCAGCACAATATAGCAGGAAAGGCATAACACAGATTCAGGAAATGTAGGCTCAAAACTCACTTTGATTACTTCTTAGCTGTGTGTCCTTGAGTAAGTCACACAACTACTCTTTCATTTCCTGTCACTACAAATAAAAGTATTGAACTAGATGATCTTTAGGGCATATGTGTGTGTGTGTGTGTGTGTGTGTGTGTGTGTGTGTGTGTGTGTGTGTGTATTTTCTTCCTCAGTTCTTTCATTCTAACTATGACATTTTACTTTCAAAAATCTATTCTTTCATTAATAGTGTGTGACTCTATGTTCACTTCAAAGAATTTGGGGATCCCCTTCCTTCATTAATATCTCAACTTGACATTGAGGTAACCCTAAATTCTCATGATTAACAATAAAGAAGAATCAAAAGCATTGCAGGTCTCCCCAAAAAGGGATGATTCTGATTAGAGGTTCCACGATGGACTGTGTAGATGGGCTGGGTAAAAAGGAAAGTTATGAGACACTGGAAAGAGAACTGACTCTGGATTTAGGGAATGTGGTTCCAAATCTCATCTCTGAAAATGACTACTTCTGTGATATCTGGAAATTCACTGAAAATCTTTTGGTCTCAGTTTCCTCACCTATAAAATGAAGGAATTTTTCTTCATGAAATCTTGAGTGCTTTCTACTTTTTGAATTATAAACCTATGGTCAACTTCTTTCTCTGTCTTCCTCTCTGTCTCTGAGAGGTACTTGTTAGGTAGGTGACCTTAAGCAAGTCACTTATTCTCTATCTGCTTCAGTTTCCTCACCTGTAAAATGGGGATATAATAGCACCTCCCTTACAGGGTTACTGTGATTATCAAATGATATAGTACCGTGTCTGAAACATTGTTGTTATTGTTACCCTGTGCCTAACACAAAGTCCTGAGCTTAGCTGATTGAGGAGGACCAACCTACATCACTATGTTAAGGTCAAATTACAGTGTTTCCAACTGTGGCTGATCAGACCAATAGGAGCTCAGAAGACTCTCCCATAGTAGGCTCTTATTAACAGTAGGGTGAATGAAATTTCTTAACTTCTTCCTAATACTTAGCTAACTTTTATGTAGGATTTTTAAGGTTTGCCAGCACTGTGCATATAGATAGATATAAATAGATAGCTCTAGATACATAGATTCATTCATTCATTCTTTTATTCATTCATTCATCTATTTATTTGTTTGTTTATTTATTTTCTTCCTCTCTGAAGTTGTTGCTTGTTCTGTCATGTCCAATTCTTTGTGAGCCTATAATGGTAATTTAAATGGGGAGATCTTTCATATTCAGTACTAGACCCATGTGACCTGCCTGGGTCACGTAGAAACTTGAGTTACATACATGAAACCTGTGGTGGGGGAAATTTGCTGAATGGGTAGGGTAGCAAGAGGTGAAGCTAGAAGAGAACTGAGAGGAAATTGGTCAGTCTAGCTAGAGTGAGGAAAGATTCAGGCAGCTGGCTGGTGAGTAAAAGAGCTTGTTTGTAATTTTGTTTAATGGATCCAGTTTGTGGGAAACCTAGCAGGGCAAAAAGCTTGGGGATAGTGTTGTCCTCTGCATTATTATTGTGTATAGATTTTTGTTACTATGATGGATTTGGCTTTCTGGTATCTGAATAAATGTTTTGGTTCTGTCTTCCGTGTGGAGAGTCTATTGTATTTCACGATTCAGAATTGCACCAGGATATTCATGGACAATATAGGCACTGTGAATATCGCCCTAGCACTACAGACCCTACTTGAAGTATCCTTGACAAAGATACTAAGTCGGTATGCCATTTCCTTCTCCAGTTCATTTTACAGATGATGAAACTGAGGTGAGCAAGGTTTAGTGATTTGCCCAGGGTTACACAGCTAGTACTCCATATCTGAGGTCAAATTTGAACTCACAAAGATAAGCCTGCTCCAGGTACTTTGCTGCCTAGCTGCCCATGAGACAGGTACTATTATTGTCCCCAGAACTAAACATCTATGATAGTATAAAGTATTGGGGAATTGCTATGACTAAGAAACAAATTCCTTATCCTATGGACAAACTGACAGTATCCCAAATTGACCTACATGACAGGATTACAGAATTTAGAGTTGGAAGAGTCCTCTTCTGGGTTGTCCTCTCTGGCTATCTGTGTGAGACTGGGGGAGTCATAGACCCTCTCTGAGTCTCAGGTATCTCCTCTGTAAATTAAGGAAACTGAAATAGATCCTCTTGAAGGTCCCTTGAATTTCAAATATTCCATGTTGGTAGGACTCTCTTATCTCTGAAATTTTATATGTTCTAAAGTCTCTTTCTTATTCAACAGTTTATATTTAAAGTTTCCTACTCCAAGAGTCTACATCCTAAGATGTCTTTTAACTTAACATTTTATGCACCAACATTCCATTTGAACATTCCTTCCAACTTTGATCCCTTTAATCAGCTGGCAGGTCATGATGCTTCTGTCACACAGAGGCATTTCAGGTTCATTATAGAACCTTCTAAGTTGTAACATCGTATTGTTTTCCAAATCTCATCCTATTATGTGGCATATTCTGTAATGACTTATTCAGATTATTATTTTACAGTACAGTGTTTTCAGCTGTCCACAGGATGACTCAGTATTCTAAAATGGAACCACAGAAGTGTCAAAGCCTTTATTTTGGGTGTGGCTCACAAATGTTCTCCTATGCTGTTTCTCATTTCAACAGCCCCTTAAAGTTCAGTGTGTTATTGTCCTCATGGCAACAGTATGAGGAAGGCAGCATTTTTTACTCTAATATTTGTGAAGATGAAATAATGCTGGATGTAAAGCTAGAAGGCACCATTAAGGTAATCTAATTCAGTCTATCAGTTTTATACAAGAGTTAAGTGAGGCCAGAGTGTTCCAGTTTATGAAGTAAAACTGCCATTCAATGCAAAACTGGAATGCAAACCTAGGTCTCTTGAATTCAAACCCCATGCACTTTCCATTATATAAACATACTTCCAAAGGATGGGCTTGAAAGTTGAAATAATTGTTTCAAAGATTAACTCTGCCATAAGGAACTTTGGTCAAATCACTTCTCCTATTTTACCCTTAATCACTACATTATTCAATTGGCAAACTCAACTAGACAATAGCAATGGTTCTTTCTAGCCCCCAGTAATGCTACCTCAATTTAACTGAATTGAATTGATTTTGTGTCTTCTAGTTAAGCCTTCTGTGGGCAAGGAGAATGTCTTGTTCAACTTTGTAGGCTCTGTGTGTAAATTTAGGACCTTGAATATAGTAAGTACTTACGTAAAATCTGTTGCCATTCATTCCCACATCTGTCCTGTCCAACAGAGGTACATGATTTCTATTTTAAGCTAGTTGGGATGTGGGAACTTTAGTGTGACATGCAGTTAAATTCATTGGAATAGGAAATGGCAAACCACTCCAGCATCTCTGCCAAGAAAACCCCAAATGGGGTCATGAAGAGTCAGACATGGCTGAAAAGACTGAACAACAACAGATAAATTCATAGAGGACATTCATAGGGAAAAAGCACTACAGCAAGGCAGGAAAGAACCTAGCTGGAGGAATTACAGGGCTTAGGCTACAGTTCCATCCTTTTAATGTAGCCTCCTGGAAAGAACAATTCTCAGGGGCCAGATTTCAATTCCTGTGAGCCATCCTGGTTACGTAAAAAATGTCCAAGTCATTTCACTTCTTTGATTCTCAATTTCCAAATCTGCAAAATCAGAGGATTGAGGTAGGTGATCTCATTTCGAGGATGCTTTCTGACTAGTATCCCATAAACTTGAGGAAGTCACTTCACTTTTTGAGTCTGTTTCCTCTTTTGAAAAATGAGGGATGATTATCACATCTGTCTTGCATACTTTCATTTATTCAACAAACGTTTATTATACACTGTCTGTACCTTACTGGATTCTGTAGAGACGACTGTGTACTATGAATAACAATGAGATAATGGATGGAAATATCATTGGCAAACTGGCTTCCTACTCATGAGAGATACAACAGTGACTGGAACATAATCAGCCCTTCATAATTTTTTCTTTTTTTTGTGATGAGAGGATAATGATGAGAATTATTTGACCTAAGCATTTTAAACCACACTCCTCCAATTTCTTATCATATTTACAACTATAAGATAGATCAGATCTTTCCTTTGCAATTTTAACTATTGAAGTTTTCAAGCAAAATTTCCTCTTCTTTGGCACTTTGAAAGGGAATTTTAAATGAGCGAAAAAGACATAATTTAAGATGAAAGAAAGCCCGGGAGTCACAGAATAGCACACTGGGCAACGTTCCTTCTTGCACAGGTTGCATACTTAAGTACGAATTTGATATGTCCCAGAAGGTGGGTTCTGAGTAATCAGAGCTATCAGACGTTTTGCCAAACACAGGTAATCTCTTCTTCCACTGAAAGAGGAACACAGCCTGAGCCCACTGCATAGCTGCATCCACATCTTAAATAAGTTCCCCATTTTTTTGTTCTTTTTTCTAAATACAGGGAACTTGGTTGATCTTTGCAGACTTTCACCTCGAGTACTGTTGACTCTCAGCTACTATTGAGTTTATGTGAATAGTTTTGTATAACAAATGTTCAGTAGAACACAGAGGTTGGTCAAATCAAATTACCAAGTTAGAGGAAATAAGTTAGATCCAGGATGGGAATGAGGGCTGGTTGGGGACTGGGTAATCTACCAGCAAGATTCAGCATATTATGTAAATCTTTCACCACATGGCACATATAATGAATAAACCTTGTGTTCTTAACACTTTGATTACAGACTACACAGACAATGTAAATTAAAAGCCCTGCTGCTCTATAAATGCAGTGAGGGGGAATTATGTAAATCTCAACACATTAGATTGATTTGGTTAAAATGAAACCTGTTCCACTTGATGTTTTTAGGGAAGAGCCACAATTACTATGATTGAGAAAGTGCAATGTTAATGAAGTGTGTTCTTACTAATCAACCCCTCCTCCTCTGATCATGGCAAGTGGGCACCATTCCTAAAGCACCCACAATTGATACTAACCAAACACAGCTGCATTGTTTTCCAAATGGCAATCCAAGATTCAGTTCATGCACATCCTGATATGTATTGTAGGCAAAGCCTAGGACTGGAAACTGGGACCCCTTGTTTCTACTCTTAGCTTGGGAAATAACTTGCTGAGTGACTTTGAGGAAGGCACTTCCCAGTAAAATGAAGGGGTTAGATGATATAATTTCTCTGGTCTTTCAGATTTGACATTCTGTTCTCTAAAAACCTTTCCAAATGATACCTTTATTCTTTCCAGCTCAAAGTATGTGTTATATTTTAACATTCAATTAAAAGTTCAAGGACAGGAACAGGCTAGGGAAGAAATAGCTTGACAAAGGTATATGTTAAAAAACAAAACAAAATTCAACAAGACATAGTAGATTGAATGCTTCATAAATGAATGAGTCAGTATAAACTACAACGTGACAGGATAGTCAAAAAACATAAAACATATTTGGATCCTAACAGAATAATACTTTAAAATTAATTTACTGCAAAGGGATTCTTAACCCTATGAAGAGGGTGTGTGTGTGTGTGTGTGTGTGTGTGTGTGAGAGAGAGAGAGAGAGAGAGAGAGAGAGAGAGAGAGAGAGAGAGAGAGAGAGAGAGATGGTTTCCTTTGATAACCTAGTGAATAATATTTTAGATGCATAAGATACATAGGAATAAAATGGAAAAAATGAAATGCAGTAATTTTTTTAATGGAAAATGAGAGGATGCTTATCAGCTGGGGAATGGCTGAACAAGCTGTGGTACATAATTGTAATAGAATACTTCTGTGCTCTAAAAAAATGACGCAGGAGAGTTTCAGAAAAACCTAGGAAGACCTATGTGAACTGATGTAATTTGAAGTGAGCAGAACCAGAAGAACATTATACACAGTAACAGCAACATTGTAATGATGAAATGAAAGACTTAGCTACACCACTCAATAAAATGATCCAAGATAATTCCCAAAGTTATTTACCTCAAGAGAGATAACAAACTCTGAATGTGGATTGAAGTATACATTTTTTACTTTCTCTAATTTTTTTTGTTTTATTATTTTCTGTTTTCTCTTGTAACATGCCTAATATGGAAATATGTGTTATACTACTTCCATCTGTAGTGGATATCAGCTTATTTGTCTTCTCAATGGGTTGGGAAGGGGCCAGAGAGAGGCAGGGAATTTGGAACTTATTTTTTTAAATGAATGTTAAATATAAATAAATAGTGATCTTTTAAAAAACAGAGTTCAGATTAAGAAACCCTGACTTAGCTGAAGAGTTTTCTTTTATAGATGTGGAATGAGCCTACACTAGAACCCAGGTCTTTGGACTCTTATTTCAGTACCCTTTCTGCTACAAAATAATGTTTCATATAAATCACAAACTTACCCTTGTGTTCCATTAAGAAAGGAAGTAGTTCTAAATTCACTTCCAGTTTCCCTAGCTTTCATAGTCCTTTAGAAAACTCACACTGAAGTTTTCAATAAAAAAAAGGACAAAAGCTAATTATGAACAAATTCCACTTTTGATTTTCACATCCTAATGAGAAACACAGTGCTAGAAAATGTAGGATTGGTAAGTGTTAGTTATCAGTGCTTTATGCAACTTTGATTCACTTAGCAAACACCATTTCTGGGCGATGTATTCATTATGTTCTTAAATACCAGAGAGGAAGCCAATTCTAATGAATCGTAACCATAGTTTCTTCTGTGTATTACATATTAGAAGTGGGTAGCACTTTAAATTATGCTGTACAAAACAATATATAATTAATTCCGAATAAAAGAGAATAGTTTCTTGCTAAATTCAAGTTATTTTAAAATCTCTTAATGAAGAACGGCGCATATGCTTTGCTGCACTATGAAAATGTTTTGCATAGGCCTTCAGGGCCAACACTTTGCATTTATTATTCTATTTATTTTTCAATAATAATATATTATTTCAAGTGAGCACAAAAATCTTAATTACTAACATTTTAAGTGTGGAAAATATATGCAAATTACAGGAAACATTTTGGCTGTCTGTGAGTTTGTGCTAAAGAACTTTTTGATGACAGTGTTAGTGAAATTTGCCTTAGATTGAGAACATTTTCGAAAGGGATCATTAGTCGAAAATCTTTGAATATATGCATAGAGTTTCATAATGGCAACATATAGGTAACCTTCTAAGCTTTTTAAAATTCAAGGGAAAGATAAGTCTTATTAAATGCTGAGGAGCAATTCAATTTTCATTATTTAGTTTTAAAACAATAGTCATTAAAGTCTGTCTTGTTTCTGTTTTATTATAGCTTGATTTTGTTGAAAAGGAACTGTTGGTTAGTGGTAAAAGTGTTAGGTCTGGAATCACTAACACATGAGTTCAAATCTAACCTCAGATGCTTCCTTCTTTGTGACTCTTGGAAAGTCATGTTAACATAGGAGGCAATTCAATTTCCTGGTTGTTATAGGATCAAATAGGATAATATTTGTTGAAAAAAATTAATCTAGTGGTAGACAAATAGTAGGTGATATAGAAATGCTTATTTCCCTCCCTGGAAGAACAATGATTCTGACAGTCAGGTCACTTGAATTCTAATGCTGTCCCTGCCACTGATTCAGGCTATTTAAATAAAGAATATGCTGCTCATTATTTGAGAATGTCACCACTTAATTATTCTTTCATGCCCCACCCTGTAACTCTCTCTCATGCACAGAAGTGGTACACCCAAACCAGCTCTAGATATCAGATTTTAAATTTTTCATTGTGAACATTTAAGGGTAAGTAGCAGGTCCTACAAATTAGGACTTGACTTATTATTTTGTAGATTTAAGAAGAAAGTGATGGAGAAAATATTAATAATATAGATTGTTATGCCTTTTTTTTGATGTCTAGTTTTTAAACATTTACCACCATGCCACTAGATAAACTGCTCTGGGGCTCAGGTTTCTTATCTATGTTCCTATGGTTTCTAAGGCTTTTTCCCAGCTTTAGTAGTCTATTTAACTATACAGCTGTGGCATGGCAGAAGTATCCTTCTAGAGGGAATCAGAAGAATTCATACTAATGATGTAACTTAGTTATATGTAAATTTGCCTCCCTCCTCATCTATGAATGAAAA
>JAQQSK010006568.1:0-14372 GCA_028658325.1 Potorous gilbertii
GGGGGGTTAAGGTGCATCAATAATTTCAGGGTGTGTAGGAAAGTTCCAAGAGGAAGATGTAAATAACTTAGTATTATAATATTTATTAGTGGAACTTTTTAGCACAATCTACAACACACTTTACAGCCACCCCCTGGGCTTTTTGTGGACTTTGCGTCTCTCCCTTGGAACATTCCTTAATATTCTAACATTAACACGACATAGGAGATTGGTTATCTCTGAAGAAATAAAATCCACGCTTCAGAGAATCTGTTTGGGAAAACAGACTAAAGGCAGTCATGATGATCTTTATTAGAAGTGGTCATGGCCTCTTTTCTATTATATAATTCCACTTCAATTTAGTTTAACAAAAATATGCTGCCCAGGAGCAGTTTTGTCAGGTTTTAGTATCAATGAAGGTATCAGATAGATACACAGATAGGGATTCATGCTTCTTACCTCCCTGCTCCAACATGGCCCAGTCACTCCATTTGGGAATGCCTAATGCAGCATTCCTAAAGGTCAGAGAAATCTGTCTCTAAGTTCCATTCGTCTGGTGTCCATCAATACCAAACACAATGTACTCTCTATAGTAGCTGCTCTATAAAAGCTTGTTGACTAAATGGGAAATGCATAAATTTTCTACAGAAGGGATAAAGAAATTACTATAAAACTGGTTTTTTTTTTGGCCAAGAGCCGTGGAATGATGTAAAATGTATAGAATCTGTCTTTATAAAACATTTATCAACTGTGTGACCTTGGAAAGATTCCTTGACTCCTATGAGTCTAGGTTTCTTCATCTGTAAAATTAGAATAATAGTATTACTCTATAGGACTGTGAATAGTGTTTTATTAGCAGATGTGCGTTCATCCTTCATTGCCAAAGAAGACCATGCCATCAGAGAAATGATGACATGACTTGCACTTGACTTTGTTTTGAGGGATGGACAGCTGTGCAGGTCACCAGCCTCACTTCTCCTCCAGAGCCATCTGAATCCACTGACCAGATATTCCTCAGGATGACTGGAGATGACCCAGGATGAGGCAATTGGGGTTGTGACTTGCCCAAGGTCACACAGCTAGTGAGTGCCAAGTGTCTGAGTTGAGATTTGAACTCAGGTCTTCCTGACTCCTGTACTGATACTCTATCCACTGCACCACCTAGCTGCCCCTTGTTAACAGATAAGTTATAGTAATATTATTAGCTATCGTTGTTTTATCTGTTAATGAGCATTTTCTCCTTTGAAATACAAAATAACCTGGTGCGGTTCCATTATTATCCTTAGCTTATAGGTAAGAAACCTGAGGGCCAGAGAATTGAAGTCACTTGCCCAGGATGGTCCTGCTAGTACTTGGTAGAGGTGGGTAGAGATGCTTAGGGATCCTGACTCCTAGCATGGTGATTAAACTTGGTTCTGATGACTCTCCATTGAAACTATGTTCCCCTCTCTCATTGTGGCACTTGTCAGCAGTAGCCTTTAATGCCAGTAGAGGACACTGAATATGGGAAAGTCCAAGGCAAATGAGACTGCAAGAATGTGGTATACCTGTTCATGTTTTTCTGGGTATTCCTTTTGTCAAATGTCTTCTTGCACCCTTGAGAGTAGCCTGACCACAGCCTCTGGAGCCCTGGGAGTATGTGAAGAACACTGCTACATACCCACCCTTGCAAGGAATCAGTCCTTAAATTCTTCTTGGAAAGGGGGAGGGAGGGTTGAGATGGAGAACATGGAGAAGCATCTTCTTGTTCTTGGATTAGTTTCCCATTAAACTTTGAGAATCTGTCACTTTATCCCTATCACCCTGGAAAATATTCCTATTTCCATAGCTTAAACCCTATCAGAAGTTGGAGGATTTGTTGCAGAACCTCTCAGATTTTCACAGTGGGCTGCTCCTCAACTATGAAGTGATTCAGCTATTCTGAGAACTTCAAGCACCATTAATAAATTAATTGACCTGCTATCATTGCGAAACCTGGATAGATGCTGCTTGAACTACTTTCTTTATTTCCTTATATTTAAATAAATCCCTGGGCACACATTACCTGACAGGATGGCAAGTTCCCTCTGTTTTCAGTGCTCAGTCATGCCAGGGCCATCCTTAGTCATAAAGCAGGCTCTCTAGTGCCATTAAATGTTTGGTGCATATAAAGCAGGTGGTTTGGAGTAAAGAACCATGGAATTCTAATTGGGGCTCTAGGTCTGACTCTGCTACTTCAGAACTGTGCGATATTGGGCCTGTGACTCAACCTCTCAGCTTTCTTATTTCTGTCATGGGGATGACAAAACTACTCTACTTACCCCATAATCTTGGTGTGTAAATGAGATGAGGAACTGGCTTCTTGTTGTAGCACAGCTAATACCTATAACAAAATGTTTGGGACACCAGAAACATGCATTTTGGTAGAATGGAGGCACTGAGAGTGAGGGCCAAGCAAATTCTCTTTGGGTTCTGAAGGAGCAAGCAGCTCTAGGGGCTCAATTCTGACTGTGAATGGCCCTGCAGGTACTCCAATGTTTCACAGGACAGAATGAATATTTTAGACTCTCTGCCTTAAGATGAATCTCCCCTTTTCTGCCGCATTGTTCCCAAGATCAATATGTATTTTATTTACAATGAGACAGAACCCAAAGGGACTATAAATATTATTTTTGACAGGTGAGAAAACTGAGGTCCAGGTTGGATAAGTGCAAAGTCAAACAAAAAGTTAATGGGTCATTTAGGAACTGAAAGAAAATGAAAGAAATTAGTGACACTAATGAAAGGTGAGGTGGTGACTTGCGTAGAGGAATAAGATCTGAGCTGTAATTTTGTTTCTAGTATTTATTTCCTCTGTGACCATTGATAGGATATTTTCCCTCTCTGAACTTCAGTTTCCTTATTTCTAAAATGCACATCTTTGACTAGGTGAATTCTAAGGGCTGTACCAGGATTAAAACTGCTGAATATTTGGCCCCAAATACTCTTTCCTAAAATGCTGGGGAAAAGAAATAACTTTCACATGTTTTATTGACCAGGTGTCCCCCTCCCATATAGCAATTCTCTAACTTCTCTGTCTGGAAAGAAAGCCTTTCAATGACATCTTCAGGATCCTGCTTGTACCTAAATATTTATACCCTATCTGACCTGTCAATGAAGACCAAGGTAACCAGTAAGAAGCCTAGGTCTATGACTTTAGGGCTGATAAGTAAGTCATGATTCCTTCCTCTATCTATATCACAAGACAACAGGGAAGCAGCTCATAGTTTAAGGGGCTAGCAATGGGTTGACATCCTCTCCTGTCTCTAGGAGTCAGACTATATGACTTCAGAAAGTCTTTTAGTTTTGCCTACTGCGCCTGTTAATACAGTACTTGGCACACAGTAGGTAATTAAATAAGAACATTCCTTCCTCTGTCTCCTTTCAAGATTCCTTTGTGTTCAGTTCTGTTCATCAGGACCAAGCAGCTGTGGACAGCCCAGGAGATATTTGAAGAGAGTGACCATGGTCCACCTGTCTGCTTTAGCTAAGCTAATCATCTCATACCTTTAACTAATCCTCAAATGGAGAATGTTAAGTCCTCTAACTACCCAGTTTTCTCTCATTTAATCTAACTACTTTACTGCCAAATTAGAGGGATCTTAGAAGTTATCTAAGCTACATCAGAATTTTCTCTATAATGTACCAGAAAAATAGTCATCCATCTTCTTGAAGACCTCTAGTGAGTGGGAAGTCAGTAACAATCAAGAGCATTTTACAGAGAAATAACTCTATTTGTTAGGAAATGTTTTCTTCCATAGATCTGGAATTTATTTTTCTGAAAATTTCTCTTTTTGCCCTTATTGTAGCCCTGTAGGCTGAAGATAACAAGTCTGATCCCTCTTCTCCATGACAACTTTTCTAATACATAAATTCAGCTATCATGTCCCATCCTACCCTTTTCAGATCCTTAGTTTCTTCAATTGATTTAAATGTGGGAAATTTAATTACTTACAATTTTCTCTCACCATTAACATTACCTTCTTCAAATCAACCAGATGGATTGAGAGAGCATTTTGATCTGTGTTACTATTTTTCCTTTATGATATTTTAAATCAGTTATGTCAAACTCAAATTAAAAGGGGTGGGAATTGCAAATTGATTTAGCCAACCACAAATTAACACTATATTGTATTAGAGTTTTAGTTATTTTGTTAAACATTTCCCAATTACATTTTAATCTGGTTCAGGTCACACTCAGGAGTTTTGGGAGCAAGGTGCAGCCCGCCCCCCAGTCTTGAAATTAACACAGTCTTGAACTATAACACCACTAAATGGTGATATAAAGGAAAAGAATTGGCATAGAGAAGCAATTAGGCTGCTCTCAAGACTTCCACTACCATCCTGCAGCATCATTTGTCCCAGCTTTTCATCTTGAAGCCTCCTTTTTTCCTTGGAATTTATGCATCAGAAGTATCCTCTATGCCTGAATTTTCAGCCTGTGATTGGAAGGCTTCTCTAAGAGCCTCATTTAAGGATACCACACAAGCCACATATCTCATTCCTTTTCATGCTGCACTCAGGATTTTCTCTACCTTTCCCCACCATAGAGTGGTAGTTTTCTTCTCCCTATCCCATCCACTTTCCACCTTCCTTTCATATGTTAAGAGGGAAGAGATTCATTTTACTCTAGGACCTATATGGTCTAATCCATCTCCTAAGAAATCCCTAATACCCTTCAGTATTGGGCTCATGCTCTGGTAACAGTAGAATCCAGATGTGGAAGGAAACCTAAGAGGACATTTAGTCTAATCCCCTGATTTTACTAATCAGAAAACTGAGACCAAGAGGAAGAATGTGAGTTGCTCAAGGTCACACAGATAGTAAATGCCTAAATTGACATTTAAACCCAGGTTTTCTTATTTCAAAGCTAGTGTTTGTTTGTTTACACTTTTGCTTATTCTGCCTCTCTAATACTCAAAAACTGAATGAATGCCCCAAGGACAGTAAGGAGGTCACAGTCATATGCACTTTCTCCGAGAGTAACATAGTGCCCTGCCTTCAATTATCTCTTCTCTTTTCTTTCCTAATTAATTGCTGATTAATGGATAATGACACATGGGACCAGATTAGCCTTTGCTTTTCAATGAATTTGCTTTCTAACTAGTTCTTTATAACAGGTTTTCCTGGAAGGAATGGACCTTTTCTCCATTGAATTGTACTTTGATTTATTCAAAGAGGTAACATACTTTACATATTGTCCTTTTCTCAAGTACCAGTCTTCACATCAGAAGCCCGAGGTTTTATTGTACACAAAACTTTGGCTTGTCAAATCATTGCTGAAGAAGGTTCTAGGAGACTAGAGAGAGGATACATGTCCAAAATGGAGACTAAAGAGCTTTCAGGGTGGCCACATAAGTGATCTGGAGTCTGATGGGGCTGATTCTTTTAAACTACATCTAAACACATACATGCATTCAATATTAAGTGATGATGGTGTTCAATGAGTTGTGTACGTATGAACACACTCATAGATACTCATACCAACAATAGTCATACATGGGACCACTTATCAGGGATCCTGCTCAGGTACAAAATTTACATTAAATGTCTTCTGGGATCCCTCTTGACTCTGATATTCCAAATTTCTAGTATTTTCATACACATTCCCCCATTAAAATGTAAGTTCCTTGCAGGCAGGGGATCCTTTATTTCTACTTGTATTTGTATTCCTAGGGCACCTGGTTCACACAGTGGATAGAGCGCAGGGCCTAGAGTCAGGAAGACCTGAGTTCAAATAAGGCCTCAAGCACTTAATAGATGTGTGACTTTGGACAAATTATACAACCATGCTTGCCTCAGTTTACTTATTTGTAACATGAACTGGAGAAGGAAATGATGAATCACTCCAATATCTTTAGAGAAAACCTCAAATTAGTTCATGAAGAGTCAGTCATGACTGAAATAACTGAACAACAACAATGAAATCTGTATTCCTAGTGATTTGCCAAATGCTTGGTACATAGTGGTCCTTAATAAATTCTAATTGATTGACTAACTGAATTGCCAATTAGGACCACTTGTGGATCATGCATCAGGGGAAAATATGTTGTGTACTATCATGATGAACAGAGGTATTTGTTGTGGATAAAAACTGAAGTGAGAATACAATGACTACTTTTAATTTACCTGAATCATCCTTCCTTCTCCTCTTGCTCATTCTGGGCCTACCTCCCTCAAAGGAATGATAGGATCAACCAATCAGAGCCAAAGCAGATCACAGGTATCATTTAAACCAAATCTTTCAATTTCAGATAGATAGAGCTTTGGAAAGTAAGTAGTTTACTTCAAGTCAGAGAAGAAGTTAGTAGTAGAGCTAGATCCATAACCCAGGACTCCTAATTCTACATTTGGTTCCCTTTCCACTATACCAAATCAGCAAATCAAGTGAATAAGCATGTTCACTATGTGCCAGGTATTGTACTAACTACAGGGAATACAAATACAGATTATTTAAGGTGTGTGGTAAAATCCTTTCCTGGTATGGGAGATGACATGAGTAAATTCATAGAGATAGGAGAAAACAGAATGAGAAAGTAGGACATAGTACATATGAGTTTAACTGAGAGTATATAAATGAGAATAATTTGAGAAAAGCCTGACCAGATGGAATCAGTTTATCTTGAGTCTTGAATGCCAGATTTAATGAAGGCAATATATAGCTTCCTTCAAATCTCATACTACACCCTACATCGGACATTTCTTGATCTCCTTCCTGAGCAGCTAACGCCTCTTCACCACTCAAAAATAAAATTTTATTTGCTTTGTATATATTTAGTGTACATGTGTACATGTGGTTTTAGTGAACATATGGTTTTTCGAAAAACAACATAATATCTTTGGGAATATCAACTATTTGTCTCTGGTGTCCAATACATAACAGACAGAAACTTATTCTTTGATGATGCATGTCTGTTGAGTGCTGCATTGTTTGTGTTGGGTATCATGTTTCCACTCTTTGCTGGACCTAGGGTTGTCTCTACCTGGAATTGCCACCATATTTGTGATGACTTTGCTATCATATGCTGGGCTTTGTTTCTTCAGGGTCATCCACTGGGCTCACTGTGGCTACCTACTAATATGAAGTTCTCTCCCCGATAAAAAGGAATTCTCCTCCAGGAAAGGGCATATTCGGGTTTTTGAGATAATATTTTTCAATTGACATATAAAACAATTTTTAACATTCTTAAAAAAAGTTGAGTTCCAAATTCTCTCTCTCCCTCCCCCTACTCCTCCTCATTGAGAAGGTAAACAATTTGATATAGGTTACACATGTGCAGTCATGCAAAACGTATTTCCATATAAGCCATGTTGTAAAATAAAACAGATCAAAATAACCCCCTCTGAACAAAAAGAAAAGAAATTTAAAGAAGTATGCTTCTACATTCAGACACTGAATTTATTCTCAGGAGGTAGATTCTTTTCATCATAACTCTTTTGGAATTGCCTTGGGTTATAGTATTTCTTAAGATAGCTAAGTCATTTACAATTGATCATACATTATTGCTCTTACTGTGTACAGTGTTGTCCTTCTGTTCACTTCAGTTTGTATCTGTTCATGTAATCCTTTCTAGGTTTTTCTGAAACCCACCTGCTTGTCATTCCTAATAAAACAATAACATTCTATCACACTAATGTGCCACAACTTGTTCAACCATTCCCCAATTGATAGGCATCCTCTCAATTTCTAATTCTTTGCCACCACAAAGAGAGTTGCTATAAATATTTAAGTGCATATGCATACTTTTTCTTTTTATGATCTCTTTGGTATAGAGATCTAATAGTGGCATTGCTGGATCAAAGTGTATGGATGGTTTTATAGCCCTTTCGGCACAGTTTAAAATTACTTTCCAGAATGGTTGGATAAATTCCCAACTCTGCCATGAGTACATTAGTGTCCCAACTTTTCCACATCCACTGCAACAATTGGCATTTCTTTTTTCTGACATATTAGCCAATCTGATTGGTATGAGATAGTACTTCAGAATTGTTTTAATTTCTATTTCTCTAATCAACAGTGATTTAGAGCATTTTTTCCTAAGACTATAAATAGCTTTGATTTCTTCTTCTGAAAACTCACTGTCCACATCTTTGACCATTTGTCAATTTGAGCATGAGTCCTATTCTTATTGATTTAATTCCGTTCTCTACATTTTTGAGAAATGAGACTTTTATTAAACAAACTTGCTAAAACCATCGCTGCACACACACCCCCCACCACAGTTTTTTCCTTAACTTCTCGACTTTGCTGCATTGGATTTCTTTGTACAAATCCTTTTTTTTTAATTTAATGTAATCAAAATTATCCATTATATTTCCTATTTCAATGCTCTCTATGTCCTACTTTGTATCAAATTCTTCCTTTATACATGGATATGACAGATATTCTGTGGTAACTTAATTTGCTTATGGTATCTCCCTTCATGTTTTAATCACATATCCTTTTTGACATTTCCTTGGTATATGGTATGAGATGTTGGTGCATATTTAGTTTTTGCAAACTGCTGTCCAAGTTTACTAGAAGTTTTTATCAAATACTGAGTTCTTCTTTCCAAACACTTGGATCTTTGTGTTTATCAACACTATATTACTCTGATCATTTACCACTGTGTATTATGTACCTTATCTATTCTATTGTTTCACTGTTCTATTTCTTAGACATTACCAGATTGTTTGCATGGTTATCACTTTGCAATACAGTTTGAGATCTGGTAATGGTAACCTACCTTCCTTCATATTTCTTTTTCATTAATTCACTTTATATTCTTTACCTTTTATTATTCCAGATGAATTTTATTATTTTTTATAGCTCTATAAAATAATTTTTTGTTAGTTTGAGTAGTATGCCATTGAATAAGTAAACTGGTTTTGGTGGAATTTTCATTTGGATTATATTGGTTTGGTCTGCCCCTGAAAAATTAATATTTGTTTAATTGTTTAAATCTGTGTTTAATTGGTTAAAAGAGATTGTATTCATATAATCCCCAAGTTTATCAGGGCAAGTAGACTACAGTTATATAATTTTTTTCTATATTTTTATTATTAATATTTTATTTGTTTTCAGTGTTCTACAATCACTTCCATATATCTTAGATTTCTTTCCCTTTCCCTCCTTCCCCTTTTCCTCTCCCTCCCCGCTCCCTTCCCAAGTTGGCATACAATTTTGTATAGGTTCTACACATTCATTCCTATTAAATACATTTTCACTTTAGTCATGTTGCATAGAAAAATTAAAATTAAAGGGAGAAATCATAAAACAAACAAAAACTTAATACAAAAGCAAATGATCTACTACATTCTGTGATCGAGTTCCATAGTTCTTTTTCTGGATGTGGAAGGCATTTTACCTTAAGAAACCGTTGGAAATTGTTGAAGTCCTTGCATTGCAAGGAAGTTATAAGTATATAAGAAAAAAATCTTCGTACATTGTAGTTGTTGCTGTGTATAAATTTCTCCTGGTTCTCCTCCTTTCACTCAGCATGAGTTCATATAACTCTTTCCAGGTCTCTCTCAAGTCTTCCTGTTCATCATTTCTTGCAGCACAATAGTATCCCTTTACATTCATATATCACAATTTATTCAGCCATCCCCTAATTGCCTGGCATCCCCTTGATTTCCAGGTTTTGACCACCACAAAGAGTGCTGCTATAAAGATTTTTGTGTATATGGGACATTTATCATTTTCATGATCTCTGAGTATACAGTTCTAGAAGTGATGTCGCTGGGTCAAAGTATATGCACATTTTTGTAGCCCTTTAGGCATAGGTCCAAATTGCTCTCCAGAATAACTGGATCAGCTCACAGCTCCACCAACAATAAATTAGTGTTGCAACTCTCCCACATCTTCTCCAACATTTTTCATCATCCTGTTTTGTCATGTTAGTCATTCTGATAGGTAGAATGTGGTATCTCAGAGTTCTGTTGATTTGCATCTCTTTAATCAATAGTGATTTAAAGCATTTTTTCATATGACTATAGATAGCTTTGGTTTCTTCCTCTGAAAAATGTCTGTTAATATCATTTGACCATTTATCAATTGGGGAATGACTTGTATTCTGGTACCTTTGACTCAGTTCTCTATATATTTTAGAAATGACACTTTTATCACAGACACTAGTCACAAAAATTCTTTCCCAGTTTTCTGCTTCCCTCCTAATCTTGAATGCATTTGGTTTGTTTGCAAAACCTTTTCTATTTAAAGTAATCAAAATTATGCATTTTACACTTCATAATATTTTCTATCTCTTGTTTGGTCAAAAATTATTCCTTTCTCGATAAATCTAATAAATACACAATTTGTTGCTCCATTAATTTTTTTTTTTTTAGTATCAGTCTTTATACCTAGATCATGTATACATTTGGACTTTATTCTTGTGTACAGTGTTAGGGATTGGTCTATGCCTAGATTCTACCATACTGCTTTTCAGTTGTTCCAGCAATTTTTGTTGAACAGTGAGTTCTTATCCCTGAAGCTGGGGCCCATGGGTTTATCAAACAGTAAATTGCTATATTCCTTGAGTAGTGTATCTTGAGTACCTAACCTATTCTCTGGTGTACCCTTCTGTTTCTTAGCCAGTACCAAGTGGATTTGATAATTTCTACTTTATAACACCATTTGAGATCTCATAGAACTAGGGCACCTTCCCTAGCATTTCTTTTCATTAGTTTCCTTGACATTCTGAACCTTTTGTTCTTCCAGATGCATTTTGATATTATTTTTTCTAGCTGTACAAAATAATTATCTAATAGTTTGATTGGTATAGCACTGAATAAGTAAATTAATTTAGGTAGAATTATTATTTCTATTATCTTGGCTTGAGCAACACACAGGCCATTGATGTTTTTCCACTTTCTTAGATCTGACTTTATTTGTACAAAAAGCATTTTGTATTTGTGTTCATATAGTTCCTTGGTTAGTTTTGGCAGGTAGACTACCAAATTATTTATAGTATCAACCCTAGTTTTAAATAGGATTTCTCTTTCTATCTCTTGTTGTTGGGCTTTCTTAGTAATATATAGAAATGCAGAAGATGTGTATGGGTTTATTTTGTAACCTGCAATTTTGCCAAAGTTGTTTATTATTTCAAGTAGTTTTTTACTTGATTCTATGGGATTCTCTAAGTACATCATCATAGTATCTGCAAAGAGTGATAACTTAGTTTCTTCTTTGCCTACTCTAATTCCTCCAATTTCTTTTTCTTCTTACTGCTACAGCTAACATTTCTAGGATCACATTGAATAACAGTGGTGATAATGGACATACTTGTTTCACCCCTGATCTTATTAGAAAGGCATCTGACTCATCCCCATTGCATATAATGTTTGCTGAAGATTTTAGGTAGATATTGCTTTTTATTTTATGGAAAGTTCCCTTTATTTCTATGTTCTCCTGTGTTTTTAATAGGAATGGGTGTTGTATTTTGTCAAAAGCTTTTTTCTTCCTCTCTGGAGATAATCATGTGGTTTCTGATAGTTTTCTTGTTGATATAATCAATAATGTTAACAATTTTCCTAATATTGAACCAGACTTGCATTCCTGGTAGAAATCCTACCTGATCATATTGTACTATTCTCATGATTAGTTGCTGTATTCTTTTTGCTAAAATTTTTTTAAAATTTTTGCGTCGATATTTATTAGAGAAATTGATCTATAATATTCTTTCTCTGTTTCCGCTCTTCCTGGTTTAGGTATCAAAACCATATTTGTATCACAAAAAGAATTTGGGAGGACTTCTCCCCAATTTTCCCAAATAGTCTATATAGTACTGGAGTTAACTGTTCTTTAAGTATTTGATAGAATTCACTTGTGAATCCATCTGGGCCTTGAGATTATTTCCTAGGGAGTTCACTGAAGACATCTTCAATTTCTTTTTCTGAGATGGGGTTATTTAAGTACTCAGCTTTCTCTTCTGTTAGTCTGGGCAATTTGTATCTTTTAAAACAACAACCTATCTCATTTAATTTTTCAAATTTATGGGTGTACAGTTGGGCCAAGTAATTTATTATTATTTTAGTTTCCTTCTCATTTGAGTTGAGTTCACCTATTTCATTTCTGATATTTGTAATTTGGTTTTCTTCTTTCTTTTTTTTAATCAAATAGACAAAAGGTTTATTAATTTTATTGTTTTTTTCATAAAACCAACTCCTAGGTTTATTTAAGAATTCAATAGTTTTCTTAATTTCAATTTTATTAATCTATTCTTTGGTTTTCAATATTTTTAATTTGGTATTTATTTGGGGATTTCAATTTGTTCTTTTTTGAGCTTTTTCAGCTGCATGCCCAATTTATTGATCTCCTCTTTCTCTATTTTATTCCTGTGGGTATTCAAAGATATAAAGCTTCCCCTAAGAACTGCTTTTGCAGTATCCCATAAAATTTGGTAAGTTGTCTCATTATTGTAATTCTCTCGAATGAAGTTGATGATTGTTTCTATAATGTATTGTTTAACCCACTCATTCTTTAGGATTAGATTGTTTAGTTTCCAATTAGTTTTTGGTTTATGTTTCCATACCCTTTGATTACATATATGTTTTACTACATTGTGATCTGAGAAGGATGCAGTGACTATCTCTGGATTTCTGCACTGGATTATGAGGTTTTTATGGCCTATTACATGTTCAATTTTTGTATATGTGTCATGTACTGCTGAGAAAAAGGTGTATTCCTATCTCTCCCCATTCAGTTTTCTCCAGAGATCTATCATATCTACTTTATCCAGAGTTGTATTCGCCTCCTTAACTTCTTTCTTGTTTTATTTTGTGTTTAGATTTATCAAGTTCAGAGAGAGGGAGATTGAGGTCCCCCATTAGTATAGTTTTGCTATCCATTTAAACCTATAACTCCCTTAACTTCTCCTCTAAGGATCTGGATGCTATACCACTTGGAGCATATATGTTTTTTGAAATTGCTTCATTGTCTGGTACCTTTTAGCAGGATATAGTTTCCTTCATTATATATATATATATATATATACATATATATATATATATATGTATATATATATATATATATATATACATATATATATATATATGTATATATATAATTTTGATTACATCTATTTCTGTTTTTGCTTTGTCTGGGGTTAGGATTGCTACCCCTGCTTTTTTTACATCAACTGAAGCACAAAAAAATTCTGCTCCTACCTTTTACCTTTACTCTATGTGTATCTCCCCTTTTCAAATATGTTTCTTGTAAACAACATATTGTTGGCTTATGGTTTTTAATCCATGCTGCCATACATCTCCATTTTATGAGAGAGTTCATCCCATTCACATTCACAATTATGATTACTGTGTCTTTCCCTTCATCCCCATTCACCGTTTTTGTGCTTTTAGTTCTCCCTTTCCCCGCTCAATAGAGTTTTAATTTTTGACCACCTCCTCCCTCAGTCTTCCTTCCCTTCTTTCACTCCTGCTCCCTTTTAATACCCTTTTCCCTTACTACTTTTTCCCTTCATTTTATTCTCCCCTCCCTTTCATTTCCCCCTTTCCCTCCTACTGCCTATAGAGATAGTTGTATTTCCATATTTAACTGAGTTTGTTGTGTGTCCGGGTCACTCTACCCAGACCATCGCTTGGATACTTACCTTCCCCGGTCTTCCGACGTCTCCGGCCCCTCCTGTGGAGGAGGGGAATAACTAGACAGAACACCCGAGAGGCAGCTGCACTTCCTTTATTTCTTACATGTGGAAGCCGGAAGAGAAGAGAGAGAGAAAGCCCTAAACCCCAGGTTTTACACTCGCCCAAGCTCCTCCCATGTTCCTCCCCGTGGGTGGAGCCAGCGCTGTTACTGAGGCGTTCCCAGTACCCTAAAGGCAGGTTAGCACCTCCAGGCGTCTCACTACCCTCACAGGAGGCCACGGTCCAGAGCTGGGCCCTAACAACTCCCCCTTTTTGTTTTATACAGGGGTCACGTTTTGGGTAATGGGGGTCTTTGGGGTGTGAACAAAATTACGAAGTTCAGCTTTGGTATCGAGTATAGCCCGTCTTATCATGCTACAGGCACAGCGCAGCATACAAGGTAGAAAAAGGCAAAGAAGTGAAAAGAAAGCTATAGGTCCTAGAAACGCAGTGAGACATTGGAAGTTCACAAGGCTATGGAGCCAATGAACCAAGTCCGTGGCTTCCCTAGTTCTTTCTTCCTCACAGAAAAACATTTTTTGCTTCTTTGATCTCAAAAAAGCCCGGGAAAATAGCCTTGAGCAAAACAGGGGCGGAACCCTTCCTCCCAGCGCCATCTTGTTCATGCCTTACTAGTCTCCCCTCAGTTTACCTGAGTTGTGACCAGTGAATGTCGTCCAAGAGGTTGGGGGCTGGCAATTCCCTTACAATTCCCCTTTTTTGTTTTGACTCAATCTTTCCCTCAGGATGAT
>JAQQSK010006569.1:0-14372 GCA_028658325.1 Potorous gilbertii
GGAGGGAAATATAGTTAGTTTTACACAACATGACTATTATGGAAGTCACTTGCAAAACTAAACAGATATGGCCTATATTGAATTGCCTGCCTTCCCAAAGGAAATGGATGGGGAGAAGTTGGAACTCAAAGTTTTAGGAACAACTGTCGAGTATTGTTCTTGCTACTAGGAAATAAGAAATACAGGTAATGGGGAATAGAAAGTTATCTTCCCTACAGGACAAAAGAGAAGATGGGGACAAGAGAAGGGAGGGATGATAGGAGAGAGGGCAGATTGGTGATAGGGGAAATTAGAATGCTGGGTGTATTGGGGTGGGGGTAGGGGACAAATGGGGAGAACATTTGGAACCCAAAATTTTGTGAAAATGAATTTAAAAAGTTAAATAAATAAATTTATATTGAAAAAAGAAGCTCACAATCTAATGGAGAGGGGAAACAGGAAGAGAACCCAGAAAAAGAAGCAGCCAAGCCATAGTGGGGAGGGAGGATGAAGGGGAGATGAAAATGTCCAGAGGAATGGAGCCAGGTAGACAATAAAGTGCTGGCTAGTGTGGGCATCCTCTTTCAGTGGAGGATTTGAGAGGATCTTTGTGCTTTCTACATTCCATAGCTTAGGTATGGAAGGGAGAAAAGAGCAGTGGAGGATTAGGTATGAGTTCCAGGGTTGGTGTATCTTTCAGGAAGAGAAAATCCCTGGGGTCCATGATGAAGCCCAGAGGAGTGCAATTGGGAGCCTAGAAAGAAATATTTAATGATTGGAGAGGCCTATTTGGATCTCCTTTGACTGAAGTCCCTGGTATTAGATGTATACCTATATGTACCAAGCAGGGGACATGAGACTGCTCAGCTGGATATCAGAGCTTGGGAAGTTAATGAGATTTTATAAATCTCACTGAGACTTGGTAATCAGAATACAACTTGAAAAGGATCTGCCTTACTCAAAAAGAATAGGAGAGCCTAAAGGAGGTGGGTTATCATTTTATCTGAAGGCAATACATTAAAGTTAGGAAATCCAAGAAATTCCCAGAGCAGGGGAAGCATGAGGAAGAGCATTTAGCTGAAGATCACTGGAGGCAGAAACAAATGATATTGTCCTCAAGATATACCACAGACCACCTGGACACAGAAAAGAGATGAAAGAGATCAGTTCTGGCACATGGGCAAGATGTGACAGGGAAGCTTCAATTATTCACTCCTTTAAAGACTTTCTCTCCCTGCCAAAAGCAGAGCAACTAAAAATTTCTTGACTTAATGATCATTTCATCCTTCAAAATATAGTGGAAACAAAGAAAGAAAACTTCTGTTTTGCATCTGATTGGAGCTGGTTGCTGGGAAACTAAATCATGGGCACCTTAGACAGAAATGTTCACTCCATTGTGATAGAAAAGCAAAGGGATGCTCCGATTATTCTGACATGTGCCTTAGATTTTTGGGAGAGCATATTTCAAAGAGCTTAGAAGACAACTTATAACTTAAAGTCCTACTGGGCAAGTCAGCCTGGAAAAGCTGAAAAGTTCTCAAAAAAAGATTCCAACAACACAAAGAAGTTATATAAAATAGACTGATATGGGGGATCCACATCAACCAACTTATCTTCTGAAAAAGATGCAGAAGAAAGAAGCAGGGCAAGTAAGGGAGGACGTCTACCAAAACATGGTGTGGTCCATCTCAGAGCTCAGAATAAGCTGAGATTGGTAATAGCAGCTAAGGGTGACAAGAAAGGGTTTTTCTTTTTAATTTATGCTGGGAAAAAAAAGAACTGAGGAAGGGATAAGAATAATACACTGGTATTGATAGGATGCAGAGTATTTGTGATGGAAAAAAAAGAGAATATCACTCAACTTTCACTCTGCTTCTGATTGCTCTGCCAAGGACAACAATCTCTGAACTATAAAGGAAAGAAAAGAATGGAGTAAACGGTAGTTAATATCCAAGGTAAGTAGGAAGATAGTAAGAGATCATTTAGCTGCCCATGATCAATTCAAGTCTTGTGGATCAAAAGAACTATGTCCTACAAACCAGGTGGCACAGTACAGAGTGCTAGATCTGTAATCCAGAAAACCCAAGTTCAAATCTCCCTTCAGATGTTCATTAACTGTGTGACTTAGGATAAGTAACTGAACCTCTGTCTACTTTAGCTTCCGTAACTCTAAAATGGGAGTCATAACAGTGCCTGTCTCTCAAGGTTGTTGTAAGGATTAAATGAGATATTTGTAAAATACTTAGCATAGTGCTTGGCTCATAGAAGTTGCTGAATAAAAGCTTGTTATCTTCTTTCTAAAAGAACTGGCAGAATATAATTGTGGAGTCACTGAAATATCTTTGCAAAATGATGGAGGATAGGAGAGGTGCTATGGGGGCACTATTGTATAATGGTAAGAGCCTTGCTTTCAGTGTCAGAAGGCCTGGATTCAAATCCCACCTCTGACACTCCTTATGTGATCTTAGGCACGTTTCTTAATGTCCCTGGGTCTTAGTTTTCCAAACTCTCCAAGCAGGAGGTTGTCTCCTTCCAGCTCTATTTCCATGATCCTATGACTAGAAAAGGTCAAATATCATCTCTGTTTCAAAAATGGAAAGAATAAGATCTGAAAACTATAGTCCAGTGAGTCCCAGTAAAATTCTTGAACATATAAAAGAGAGGTTAGCAGACATGTAAAAACAGAAGTAGTTATCACAAAGAGCTGGCAGAATTTCATGAAGAATAGATCAGACCAGACTAACTTCATTTCCTTTTTTTGAGAGACTTCCTAAACTGGGAAATCTGGGGAATGCTACAGGTATAGTTGGTTGAGATATCAGCAAAACATTTGGCAAAGTCATTTATTCTGGAAGAAAAGCTGGAGGAAGAGGTAGGCTAGATATCTCATTAACTGGATTGGTGTGACTGAATGATCAAACCAAAGGAGTTGTCATTAATGGTCCTGTATCAACGGAAGGAAGCATCTGTGGGTGGGCCTCAGGGATCTAGACTTGACCCTGTGTTCTTTAATACCTTCAACACAAAGCCAAGTGGCAGTGTGAAGATACAGGATGTTAAGATGATACCAATGAGATAAAATTTACTAGAGGCAAATGTAAAGCCTTAAATGTAGGTTTAAAAAATTAGCTTTCTAAGTCTAGGATGAGGGACTCAGCAGTTCATCTAAATGAGACCTGTAAGTTTTAGTGGATGATTTCAATATGAATGAACAGCCAGTAGAATACAATTTTAGGCAGAAATCTACAGTGTCTAGGAACAGGGAGGCAATAGTGGACCATGTCAGGACTATTGCATTCAGTTTTAGGTGGTACATTTTAATGAGGACATTAATAAGATGGAAAGTGTCTATAGCAGGATAAGTGGAATGGTGAAGGGCCCAGAGATCCATCCATATGACTGAATCACTCCTTCTGGGCTACTCCCTCAACTTGGCACTCACACTTGAAAGTTCAGTCCCTGAGAGAAAAAGAGAGGGAAAACAGAAGTTGTTTCTCCTTTTAAGTCTGGTGATTAGATGATTTTCTTTGGGTCCCTGAAGGAAGAAAAAGACTTTTGAAAGGAAGCTAGCAAATAGAGGAGACAGAACTTTGAACATGTTCCTATCCTTAGCTTACCATACTAGCCACTTCAGGGAATTTACCATTGGGTGAAATGTAGGACTCTTTCTCTTTGGTTGAACTGAGAAATCTGACTCCCATTGGGAGAGCTAATTTACTGTGTATATTGTCTGGTCTACTCTTTCTGATATGTTTTCTATAAGCTTGGATAAATGGGTTATTTGTTATTTGTTATGTGTTGTTTTTGTAACTGGCATTAAGTGGGAAGGGAGTCAAGTTTCATATATATACATATATATATATATATATATATATATATGTATATATATGTATGTATGTATATAGCCTGAGGCACTTTTTCTCTCTTAAGAGAGAGCAATCAGAAGCTCTGTGTGAACATAAAAATGATTTTCCTCAGACTTATAGTATGTAGGTGGACAGACAGACATAATTGTAGCCTGGTACCTTTCCTCTGAGGAAGCAGAGTGTCCATTCTCTGGCACTAGTATCCTCTCCTCCCTCCTGGCAGCAATCAGCATTTCCCTTGGAGAATGATGAGTGGAGGAGGATCTTGATATGTCTATTCATACCAGTATATGAGCCATGTCTAGACAGACCCATGTAGACACACAAAACCTATGAACACAACAAGTATAACAAGATAACACAAGTCACATAGCATCATGGATTCTGCTTTTTATGCCCCACCTGTTATGTGTGTGTGTGTGTGTGTGTGTGTGTGTGTGTGTGTTTGTAGTCTTAAAGCTACTAGTTCATTATTCCTTTCCCAGGAACTAGAGAACTTCCTCAGCAAACATTTCCCTGGGAAGTCATTTTTCACTCAGAGAGAAAGGAAACTTAAGCCCAGTCTCAGAGTCTCCTAATGCTTGTGGGGCTGGAAGAATTGCTGTTATGCATCTTTTCATCTGCCCTTATGTCAGATCAGGATGATCTATAGTAGTAGCTAGGTACATGCTTGGAAAAGCACATTATTGGGTACATCTCTATGTGTGAACGTTGTTTCTTGTTACAAAATATTGAGTGTTGTTTGGTTAATATTGGGACTGCCGCAAAAATTTTGATTGCCTTCCCTATCCATGTCCCATCTGCTCTGGAGCAAGGATTATTAACCTGGGGTCCACAGATCCCAGAAATATCCTCAGGGATATGTTGATAGATTTCAGGGGTGTATGACCTTGCATGGGAAAAACTACATTTTTATTTTCGCTAATCTCTAACCTTTGTAATTGTACATATTTTATTTTTAGTATTTGAAAACATTATTTTGAAAACAGATCCATAGGCTTCTTCAGACTGCCAAAGGGATACAGGACACAAAAAGCTTAAGAATCCCTGATAGAGAGAGTTAATTTTGATTACTTTGTTTTGTTTTGGGTTTTTTTTTTTTGCTACTACTTGCTAAGTAAAAATATCCCCAACATTTAGACTGGTGACTGCAAAATGCTTTGTCTCCTTGATCTAAGTGATGCCATCAAAAAGGGCCTGTAATGAAAGCCTAGTATAAAGGTAACATAATTCATATTACAGTGCAACTCCAAGATACACTTTTTTACATGGATTCTAATTTGGAGAAAAAGATTCGGTTCCTAGAAACTCCAGAGACATTTTCTTAGGGCAGTTAGATTGTCAAACGTATTATCTTCCTTCTGGGTGACGCTATTTCTCAGCTAACACGTCTTTCCCCCATGAAAATATGCAGAAACCTTAAGCCACTAAAGGGACTCTGTCTTCCTTCAGCACAAAAGGAATTAGTTATAGCTGTACGTTTCTTGTCAATAGCTCCCAGAATCTGACAGGAGGGTATTAATTGGGCATTGTGTAGAAGGGTAGAATTGTAGGAACTTCAGTTTCTTGAACACTTGTGCTGCATGTCAAATCTGTTGTTTAAGCCTAAAGTCTTAGCAACCAGTGACTTTTCGTTTGTTTTTTTTAAATCGCATATTAATACAAAATGAATTCATTTCAGACCACCCAGTTTTGTTCTTGGCAAGCCTATTAAAGGTCTTTGTAGTTGATTTCAGGAGTTCTCATCTTGACCAGTAGATGGCACTGCTGTTATTTCTTCAGGTCAGCAAACAGAACTAAGTGTAAGGAAAAATAGTCCAAAGAGCAGCGACTCCATTCGAGCCAATTGCTGTGGTTTTTTGCTCGTTTTATTTTGTTTTGTTTTTTTCCATTGGAAATATAAAGTGTGTTCTTTTACTTCAAATTTCTATTGCATACATAGGAAAACATCTATATCCCGATCTCGGACAAACGCTCAGCAGTCTGGCCCTTTTTGGTAGATAGCAGATGTCAGCACTATTAATGATATACGATGCACAGAATGAATGGTCTATGAAGTCACTGCATTGTGACGGCCATTTAAAGCTCCGTTATCCCTGTGCTCGCTGGATGCGGCATGGAGGATGCTTTCAAAATGGCCACCCGAAACAGACAACAAAAAATCCCATGCCTATATTGAAGTGTTCCTTTTATTTTCTCATTGTCCACACTAAAGCAATTCACCTAGCCCTAATAAGGTCTGACAGGGTGGAGAGGCTCCTGGATTGAGAAAAGCTAGCCTTTGATTGGACTTTTAAGAGTAGACTAGTTGGACCCTTTCTGAAGAATACGAATGCTCCCGATTGACAGGGCTGGGGGGGGGGGAGGGGAATGGACTGTTGAGGTGAGAACTCTTTCAGTGAAGGCAGATCACCCCACCCAACACACACACAAAATCACTCACTCCTCTTCCTCCCATGAAAGCCTTCTCCCCGCTCCCTCTCCAGTTATACTGCTGGGAAGTGTCAGAAGGTTGAACCAAGATGACAGTACTATCTCCTAATTTTACTAAAGAAAAAAAATCTTTATTATATTGAATGTTAAATAGTCGTTTAAATCCAAAAAGCATTTATTAAGCACTTACTAAGTGGAGGGCACTGTACTATACTAGGGACAAAAAGACAAAATAAAAATCTGTCCCCATCCTCTAGGATCCCCATACGGGGGAGTGGGAACCAGGGGTACAAGAAGTACACAAATATAGAATCGCTTAGTCTTACTGCACATAGAAAGGATTGTAAATTCATAGACCTAGAACTGGAAAAAATTTCAAGGGCTATATGTCCCAATGCCCTCATATTACAGATAAAGAAACCGAGGCTGAGGAAAGTGAAGCGACTTGCCAAAGGTCCCACTAGTACAATCAGACATTGTTTAGCTGATAGAACATTAAATTAGGAATGAGGAGACCTGGGTTTGAGTTCAGAATCTGCCACTTAAGGCACACTTCTAAATCTCAATTTCCTCATTTGCAAAATGATAGTGCTAATACTTGGGCTATCTACTTTTTAAGGATATTAACAAGAAATATCTATAAAATTTGAAATTGTATAGAAATGTGAGTTATTCTTATTAATGGGACTCTTCAAACTTCTATTGCTTATTCAACATCAAAAATGTCTTTAATACAAACCTGAAGTTTGTGGTTATGAATTATAACTGCAGAATATTATCTCTTTAAGACCCTCTAGTGCAGGGATCTTTAACCTTTTTTTGTGTCATGGACCCTTTGGCACTCTGGTGAAGCCTAGCTTCCCTTCTAAGAATCTCATTTTTAAATGCATAAAACAAAAAAAAACAGTATTAAAAAAGAAACCAATTCCACTGAAATACAGTTATTAAAGAACAAGTTCATAAAATCCAGGTTAAGAATTCCTGGTCCAACTCATTCATTTAATTTTATTTTACAAACATATATGAAGACATAGCAAGAATTGAAGTAGCGCCGCCCCACATCCCATCCGCAGCTGGGAGGGAGCACTCCCTCCCCAGTCTCTAGGAAAGTGGACTCAACCAACACACTTTCTACATAATATTTGCCTTATCGACTTTACTTCCAAAGATGACATTATTGATAGATAGACAAATCTTTGCTTGACATAGTACTGGGCTGGATACCAAAGGTGGTTTAGAGCTCCTGGTGGCTTGCTCTCTTGACCTTTTGAAGTTCAAAAGGTCACAGCCATCTCCAATCTCCATTACCTAACAAGGAAAAGAACAGACAAAAAAATGAAGCACAGAGGTCTATATTCACTTAATAAATATTTATTGATTGATTAAATAATTTACCAAAATAGTATCCAGCAATGAATCATTCACTCAGAATTTCCTATCAAGATTTGCAAAACCAAATCCTAATAAACAAAACAGGAATTTCTCAGTCATGTTTACTTGGGATCTTCCATACACCAATGGCATACTAGAGTTTGAGATTCCCCTCTCCATCTCGCCCCTAATTTCTCACCATAAAAGAATACCCTCCCCATTCCCTTTCTGTATATTTGGATTGGAGAATACAGCTAGGTACCAGGTAGGGCAAATTAATCCCATGAACTGGTGGCATGTATTCTAATTTGCACCATTGGAAATTACAATTATATATAATATGGTCATTGGTTCCACACATTGCAGATATGGAGTTCAGATTTGAATAATTCAGCCACATTACAGAGATAATGGAGACCTAGTTGTCCAAAGTATTCTTCTTAAAAGTTATGTAGAAAAATACATAGCTGGTATTTCCATGGCACTTTAAGGTACAAAAAAGGATCTATACACTTTCATTTTCTTCTCCCAAGAAGATTGTGAGGTAGCACCATAAGTATTGTTATCTCCATTTTATAAACTTGTAGAATATCATAGTCTCCAAAGATTTAAAGTAGTATGTTCCCCAGAGGGTAATGGAAGTGCATATTGTGCATAGATGGATTCCAGTCTGTCACCAGTAATGAACTGTGCATGGGGTATATAAAGGACATCAACAAAGAAGTGTAAGATTTGAAAAAGTAGTGGACCAGTCATGTTGGGACAGCCAGAGGTATTGAAATCATTCAAGATATCTAGAGGAAGGATTCCAGGACAGTGGAAGTCCTCCTTGGGAGCAGTGTGGTAAATTGGAAAGAGTGCTAGATTAGAAGTAGGAGAACCTGCTATGCAATACCACTCTGAGTCCTGTGAGCCTGGACAAGCCACTTTAGGTCTCAGTTTGCTCATCTGCAAAATAACAGGGTTAGCCTAGTTGAGCTCCTTTCAATTCTAAACTTGTGACCCAAGGGTTGCACTTGATGAGGAATGAGTAGGGGCTGGTTGCACTGATGAAGGGCATACTCATCTTGATGAGATCACAGTCCCACCAAATTATTTGAACAAATAAGGAATCTGAGGCTCTAACTGAGGCAACTTGCCCAGGATCACACAATCTAGGAAGTGTCAAAAATGAGTCAGTTCCAACCTCCTAGATGTCAGAGTTCCCTTGCTCTTTCCATGATACCACATCACTTGTCTGGATATTATGTATGTTAATGTACACTACTAAGCCTTGAATGAAAGCTGATCACTGGAGAATACAGTTTCTGCAGAACATAATAAATGGGTATCATTTGGTTCAAACGACAGGTACCTAGGTTCCATCAGGGAAGGGCGTGAGCATGGACGGACATTCCATTTGAACTATGGAGAAGAGCTTTCCAGATGATGGTTTCTAATCATTTCATTTGTTCAGTGAAACAAGGAAAATGATATAAAGGGGCAGGGGGACTGCCAAGATTTCCTACCCAATGCTTCAGGTCCTTATTGAACACCTCCAGCTTTAGCATTCTTTTTTAATAATGTGGTGTGGCTGAAGGAGGTCAACCTGATAAGTGGGTCTGAACCAGAAATTATCCAGGAGGGCAGAAGTGAAGCTAGGAAGGAGAGAGGAATTAGATCAACTATCACCAACATGAATCATAGGTGCCCTTTGTGTCCTGTAGGTAGACATACATGTCTGAAGGGAAAGCTGTTCATTTCAGGTGTTTTTTCTCCTTTATTTCTTCCTCCTCCTTAGACCCTGCACATCTTCTGATCTCAATTAGAAAACAAACTACACATTAATTTAAATTCTGCTGTTCCTCAATATTAGAGATCTCTAACTTACAAAACAGGGACTTTTTGGTTTGTTTTCAGTTTAGGAATTGCTTCCTTGACAATATATTGAGTTTAAGCCTTAAATGAAGATTTATTTGTCCTTTCTCTAATCATGAATCATGCTCCTTTAGATCAATTAAATTAATCACTTTGGAGGCAGCCTTCTGTACTTCTTATAGATGAAAATCTTTGCTCTCCATGGTCTGTGATACCTCCCCCTTCCAAAAAAATGCAATTAATAACCTACCAGTCCCTAGAGTGAGAGACTCTTTCCAATGTTTTGTCAGAGTGAGCGATTCGTTTCTAGCTGTTTACTAACAGACTTAAGTAGAACATCAATATTAATATGTGCTAACATTCTGGCTGCCATTCTCTCAAATATATTTAGTGAGCGCAAAGAACTTTTTAATGAAATTACTTATGGTGCTCTGAATGCTCAATAGGTAAAGTTAAAAAAAAGGTTTCACCTATCAATTTTTTGTGGAATATACCATTCCAGTCCTTCCTAAGTCCCTATTCCAGAGCCTCCAGAGGGCATATGAGAGATAAACAGGGACTTGTGGCTCTTTTTTATAGTGAAACAGCCTCTAATGGGAGGATGGAGAGACACTCTAAGAACTTTAGAGTAAGTAAGTCATGTAGGTACAACATATAAGTAATAGAACAGCGACTTCACCCAACCTGGGTTCTAAGAAGGTTTCAAATGTCAAGCCCAAGGAATTGATCTTATTCCTCCAAGTTGGAATTTTGGTGCCTTAGACCGTAAAAAGGGCTATCTGTATTGAGAAGACCGTTAAGAATTCATCGAATCTAGTTGTCAATAGTTCTGAGGGTTCCCTTTCTCTTGGAATCACACTTATTTCATCACATCCACTTCATAAGCATTTCCAAACCACTCTGGCCATCCTCTCCTTCCCACCACAACTCAGATTCTGACCGCGGGATCCTGCCTCTGGGACCCTGGAATCTGATAAGGGTCTTTTCACCTTAACTTGCTCAGAATGAGGCCAAAATGCAACACTTCCCTACCATCTACAAACCATGATCTGATTTACATCTTGTCTTCTATTGAACTGTAAGGATGTTAAGGGCACTATTCATTTTGAGTTAGGAGAATCTGAACGTATTTGATTGGAGGGGCAAGACAAACTTGAAGCGAGATAGCCACTAAAAATATTTCAAGAAATTTTGAGATTCATATCTTTGCATTTAGGCAAATAGAAACAACTGGTTTTCTCATTATTTTATTTATATTTATTTATATTTAAGAAATCATTTTGTACAAAAAACCATTTTAAATGATGCTCTCTTTCACTCTTTGATGTCAAATATTATAATGGAAACTCCTCTGAGTATTGGAGTCATTTTTAAATAAACTCATAGTTTTGTCCACCTAAATAAGATGAAAATAAAGGTGGTTATAAATTAAAGTAATTTGAGATAAAACAGTTTTTCTTCTATATGTTAAATTTGCACAAATTAGCAACTAGACTGTTTGTTATATGTGAATCTGAATTCAATACATCGATATGCTGATTTAAACAATTTTTGACAAGTATAGTAATTACTATGGTACTTGCAATGCTTCTTTCTTTGTCAGTGTCATATCTAGAAAATGCATCTGTCTCCTATTTTCTAGAGCCTAGTTAGTGAACCATATTTCTCACTCTCTCACTGCAGTGCTACAAACTGAAGACAAAGCTTTCATTGAAGTACATTATAAACATAATTCTCCTGCTTTGAAAAATGCCCTGGGCCCTAGAATGGAATGAGGATCACTTCTTAAAAGCATCCAGTGTTCCCCTAGAAGCAGATGATTTTAGAGTGCAACACCTTCATTTTGCGGTAACCAAGTCAGGTTAAGTGACTTGGCCAAAGTCATACAGCTAGTAAGTTCATGAAACTGAAAAACCACCGTAAGAGATGTAGTTAAGGTTAAAAGTATACATAACACTTTGGGTCTTCCTGGAGAACATGGAGGGTGTTAGTATAGTAAAGGGTCCAACAATAGGGCCCACATGAATTGAGTGTGCCCATTCATAGGAAGAAATTACAGGGGGGCAGATTTTGAGTGGCCTTATTTGCAGGCTTTAAGAAGTTTGTAAGAGAGACAATAAGGTATAAAGGTTAAGCCATTTTTAGGCGGATGAGTTTACATTTTTAAGGGTCAGACTTTGAATTAGTTACATAGACATACATCATGTATATTGTCCTCCTGGTTCTCCAGACTTCACTCTCTATCAGTTTGTACAAGGTTTCATGTGTTTCTCTGTATCTGTCAGACTCCATTTCTTATGGTATAATTAAGGCAGCTTTTTGTCAATTAGGATCTGTTAATAATACTAAAGCACTGTATGGTAGGAAACCTTAGGATGGCTCTTTTTCCAAGTAACATTGTTTTTGACTTCACCTTTTTTATCTTGCTATCTTGCCTCCTGCTATGTGCTTATGTGAAAAAAAGTTTTGCTAAATATATAAAGACAAATTATCTTCAGGAGAAGTTCAGGTGCTTAAAATATTTTTTTCTGGCAAGATAATGAAGCTGTATGCTGACTAAATGTAAATAGAAAGAAATCTATTTGTTATTCCATAAATGTCAAATTAGGACAAAGCATGCATCTGCTGTCTGATACATAGCTTGATCAATTGTTCCCCAAGTGAAATGCACCCATTTTGCATCTAGTTCTGTGCTACCTCTAAAAGTTTTGCTATGAATATTTTGATATCTTTTGGGTCTTTCTCTCTCCCTTTGCTCTCCTTGGGCAAATCCAATCTCTTAAAACTGAATTAATTCAAACTGAATTGTAGCTTTGGGACTGAGATACATATGAGGAAAATGTGATTTTCCTGATCATTTGAGAGTATCATTTATATGAAAGATTTATTTATTTATTTACAGGCTAGCTCACTAATTTATTGCTAGATTGCCTTCCTCATTGCTATGAAAAAAAAGTCTGAGTAAAACTATTTTATGTATGAACTTTCTATAAAAATTTGAATGGATAATGTTGAAATTTGCCTATAGTTCTTCCATGATCAAGCTCTAACTTCTTTGAGTGCTCCTAGGCTTAACCCCCTAATTTGGCATTTTATTATAGACTTCATGTGACTACTTTAGGGATATTTTGTTTCCTAATTAGGGAGCTCTTCCCTGATTTCAACCCTTATAGAACTTCAAGAGTTTCTGTGGCCAAAATAATTTGTTAGTCTCCTGGTAATGAGCCTTGCCAAACTTGGTGTGGGTGGTCCTCTGCTAATAGACATACAGTGCATTGTTCAGCCCGAGCTTTTGAAGTGGGACACAAACTCTCATAGGCCCTACCAATTTAGAAATGCTTTGAAAAGGGGCCCAGTAATGGGTGACTACAGTCACCCCTCCCCTACTTTGAGGCATTTTCATTTTTAGTCCCTTTTATTTAAATATTTGACTGTTTAATTTTTAATACGATAGTAACTTGTATGCTTTAAATGTCCAGCTACATATTAAGACAGTAGATGCATGCTTTGATCTAATTTGACATTTATGGAGTAATAGAAATAGATTTCCTTCTGTTTACATTTAATATCATCTAAATTACCTGAAATGTCAGCTTACAGCTTCATGATCTTGCCAGAAAAAAAAAATGTTAGGCACCTGAACTTCTACTGAAGACAATTTAACTTTATATACTTAGAAAATTTTTTTCATATTTGCACATAGCAGGACGTAAGAAAGTAAGGTAAAGAAAGGGAGATTCAAAACAATGTTACCTGGAAAAGAGAACCATCCTAAGGTTTTCCATCATCTAGTGGAGAAGTAAAATGAACAGATCTTAACTGACAAAAATTCGCCTTTAGTAGGGAAATTTTTGAATTGGAGTTGGGTATCAGCTGTTGGGCCCCCCAAAATGTTACTAATAATACCTATGAATACTGATTATTTTCTAGAAAGTATTGGACACCCAAAGGAGAAAAGTTCCAAGGCTTTCACATCCTCCATTTTCCAGATGAAGCGCCTGAGGGGTTTCACTCTCCAGGAGGAAAGCTACATTACCATTTCTTTCCATAAAAAGGATGCAGGCTTAACCTCTAAACCATAGTGGAGAAAGGAGGAAGGAGGAGGGCTGGTTCTTCTCCTTGGGAGAAAGAGGCAAGCCCCTTTCTCTTTCTTTTTATGAATGTTAGACACTTTTCCTACCATGCCTTGAATCGATCTGGGGGGAAGACATGGTGTTTAGTGACTCTTAGATCTCAACAATGCCTTTAATATAGAATTTCACTTTCTACAAATATGTATGTATATGTATATATACACACACACACGTGTGTGTGTATTCACAAGATACAAATGCTTCCTCTCTATATATATGTATACACATGGACTTTTTTTCTGATATTATCCTTAAGGAAACATTTTAATCTTGTTGCATCTATTTTGATCTAATTTACCACATCTTTCTAGGGCATACTCAGTGCTCTATTATTTAAGCTTTTAGAACTGAAAATATTTTGGTTTTCAAGGTCTTTGGTACTGACTTAATTGTGATTAACTTAATTAACACTACCTTCATCAATACATTGACTGGAAAAGGTCACATCCTAATGCAATTTGTGTATTCATCCTTCGTTGCCGAAGAAGACCATGCCATCAGAGAAATAATGACATAACTTGCACTGACTTTGTTTGGAGTGAGGGAGGGCTGTGCAGGTCACCAGCCTCACTTCACCTCCAGAGCCATCTGAATCCAGTGACCAGATATTCATCAGGATGACTGGAGATGACCCAGGGTGAGGCAGTTGGGGTTAAGTGACTTGCCCAAGGTCACACAGCTAGTGAGTGTCAAGTGTTTGAGGTGAGATTTGAACTCAGGTCCTCTTGACTCC
>JAQQSK010006570.1:0-14372 GCA_028658325.1 Potorous gilbertii
TGTATACATGTGTGTATGTATGTATACATATTTAGGAATTAATATTCCTAAAGATTAGGTCTTTTTTATTTTATTTTTTAGGAAATAGTATTTTATTTTTCCAATTAGATATAAATATAGTTTTCAATGTTTATTTTTTAATAAAATTTTGAATTCAAAAATTTTTCCCCTCCCTTCTTCCTCTCTCCCCTCTCCAAGATGGCAAGCAATCTGACATAGGTTGCACATGTGTAAACATGTTAAACATATTTCCACATTAGTCATGTTGTGAAAGGAGAAACAGAACAAAAGGAAAATATATCACTTCTCTTCTTAAGAAGCTCTTACGGTTTCCATTTGCCTCTAGAATAAAATGCAAACTCCTCTCTTTTGAATGTAAAGTCTTTCCCAATATGGGTCCATCCTGTTTTCTGTGGTTTAATGAACATTAATTTCCTTCATTTTCTACATTCTACCCAAATTAGCCTACTTGAAGCTCCCTATATGCAACAATACTTTCTACCCCTTTGCCTTTGAAAAGGCTTTAAATTTCACTGGATATATCAATGCTTTATACATGATTAATTAACCAGAGGCCCTTGACCCTGGTCTTCCATTTCATTCTTAGCTCTCTCTTCCATATAGTCTCACTCTTTGGATTGTCTCCCTAATATCTGCCATTTGTTTCCTACTGAACCTTTCTTTATTAAGCCAGATCAGGAGAAAAATTAAACATCTTTAAAAAACAAAAGGAAACTGGAGCCTTGAAAAAAATTCCCCTTTAAACCTTACCCTGTTAGAATCCCTTAAAAAATTTGTGTTTTTCAGCAATTTCATCAAGACTTGTCTTTATCTGTAGGCTATTGGAGGGCAGGGCCCTCAGCATAGATATCAGGATTAACCTAAAGATATTTAATATTTTCTGATAAAGGTGAAATGCATTTGGGATGGTGAATAGTGAGCAAGGTTGTGACGGATGCCTTGAGGATACGACAGGACTTGGAGGAGATAACAGCTTCAATATAATCTGCAACGACCAAACTAGACCAAAAAACAGAGGGCTTGAATCCAGAATAGAATGATTAAGGGGCTCTTTAGGGGTTAAAGAGAAGAGAAACTTGACTTTGAACAAATGCAGTGTGCACAGGCAGTATTAAATATCATTTGGTGAAGCAAAGAATTTTAACAAATAACCAAATGGAATCAGCAGGCAGCGATTCTTTTGTCTTTGGTAATCTCATCAAGCCCATTCTTTAGAAATGTGACTAATTTCTTCTGGGAAAGGATGGGGAGGAAACGAGGAGAGCAGGGAAAGAGAGGCATACCAATGTGTCCATTTCAGCATGTTAAGGATGCATAATAAACCTGAGCATGCTCTGGAGACACAGGCACTAGCATAATTCTGACCTGGAACTTCAGGGCCAGCAGTGTCTGGATTCTATGTGCTCAGTCATTAACAGATCAAGTCTGTGAATCAGCCAGCACTTTCTGTTCTCTCCAAGGTAACAATGGCTGTCCCTTCTCTACAGTTAATGCAGAAGTGGCCCAGGATTCTGATCCCCGAGATATTAACCAAGATGACTATCTCCAGTACCAGAGACTGAAGCAACGAGACATTCAGAGATCAGCCACAAAAAAAGTGACATGAGTTTAAAGGGATTTGTGCTGGGTGAGCAGATAACCCACAGACAACCAGACAGCTCACATCTAGGTATATAAAACAAAACCTCAAGAGAAACAAAACGGCAAGAGGTTTGTCCTATAAGCTATCCAGCACTCGAACAGTAACTGTCATGCGTAGGGCCTCATCATTTTATTTTATTTTCTGTGAGATGCAGCTAAACAACAGCTTTTCTGATTCACCATCAACAGTGGTTTACTAAAATACAGTGTGAATTTTTAACTAGAATTCTCCCTCTTTCTTCAGTACTTGACTTCAGGGAAGAAAACATCAAATGAGTCTATGTGAGTTTGGTGATTTAATAACTTCCAGGGACAAGTGTAATTACATACAATATTTACAGAATACCATTGTCAATGGTGTGGAGATTCTCAATGGTGTGGGTTGTTTTTAAGAAAACATACACACACACACACATATATACAAACAACCTTGAGTTAATATTTACATAATCTAAAAGAAGCACAAGATTTTACTTTGATTTGACATGTGAAGAAAATGTGGCAGCAAGAACAAATGTCTTACAAAAGATGAGAAAGTCAGAAAGAGCTCCATGAACAATCACATCGCAGGCAGGACCTGATGCCTCCTCTCCTGACTTAAACTTCTATCAAACAATATCCATCTCCTTTCAAAACTATTATCACAATTTTGCTATGTGTGTTCCTTCCTTTTTGTGAATTCATAAAGCTGAACAACATGGTGAAAAAGTGAAGCAATTCCTCAAAATAAATGAAATTTCTCAACAATGAATGGCTCACTTTGGTTAACTACAGTTTTCAGTGTGTGGTAATTCAACCCCAAATAACAGAATCCTAAAGTTGGGGTGAGGGGAAAACCTGAGAGACTATTATGTTTTGAGGATTGGTGGTGAAAAGGTAATGGGACACTCACGATATTCATGAAAGGAAAACAGATTTAAAACTTTGCCTCTAAAATAGAAAACCTGGAAGTTTCCTTCTGAACATGGCAGCAGGTGAGTGGCTAGCATATAGCAGCTATTTAACAGGACGGGTTAGTTGAATTTCTTGAATTGAAAGCTTCTCACAATTTTTCTAATTACCATAGAATAGATTTTTTTTATGCTGCCATTAAGTGTCAATCTCAACACAAACCAAGCTCTGTACAATGAATCATTCATTAGAGTGGTTGGGAAAGTCATTTACATTTCTGAAATGGTTTTTAGTGATATGGGTCACAAGAGTTTTGGGTCCCAGGATGATGTTAATTTTACAAAAGAGAGGAATTATTTTTAAAAGGAATATCTAGCCTCACTGTAGACCAACAACATTGGATGAAGTCATAGAATTTTAGAGCAGAAAGGGGATTGGAGAGTATTTAATCACATGATATGCTTCTTTTCCTCTGGTGCATTTTTCAGATATATTCAGTGAGCTATTAGCCCCCATTTACACTTCTTGCATAATATAAAACTCACTGTTAAACTGGAGAGACTCATTTCTGTGTTTTATTAATGCTGGGTTACAATGAAAATGTCTACTGGGGCTTTCAGACTGGAGTTATTTAGAATAACAGTGTTTATGCCATATGGAAGGAATAGTAATATTCTTTCAGTTCTGGGAAAGATCTCATTTTAGCCCCCGGTGGAAATCAGCTTATTTAAAAATGCTTCCGTTAACAGAAGGCAAGGAAGATAACATCTTATTCCTATTCCAAGCAGCTGCCAGCCAAACCTGTAGCTCAGCCATTGGTGTTACTATATTTCCAATATAAATTATAACCATAGAAGCCCATTCTTTAACTTTTATATATGGATATCAAATTGTCACCTCTCACCGGGCAAGGAAAATATGTTAAGGTACACCTCAGCCACAGGGATGAGGCAGGAGTATTTTAAATATATTTTACCAGTTTCAAATGACATCTGCCTTTTTCTTGTTCATGCTGAACAAGATAATATTAAAACGATTCCTACTGAAATCAGTTCATAAATATTTTATTGTTGCAGGAACAGAAGCAGCAAAACACCACTGTTTTTCAATGAAAAGCAAATAAGTCCAAAGCGTTCCATTGTTATCTCTATTTGGAATCACCATATGCAATTATGCAAAAACAGTTAGGGATTATATTGAAGAAACCATTGGAGAGAGGGAGCAGCTACACATACATTTCTATAGCATCTGAACTTCCTAATTCTCAGGTTCTCTGGATGATTTGATGAGGTCACACAAAGTGCTTTCCAAATTTTCAAGCCACTCCTTTAAGATTCATAAAAATGACCTGGCAAAACCTGGACAAAGTTTCACGAATTTTAGGTTTATAGGCATCACCAAGAGAGACTTTATTTCTTGATAAATTAAATTAGAGCAATCTCCCCCACATTCCACCAAGTTGATATTTCTCATCATGGTGGTTGTGGTTATACTTAGAATGTCACTTGCCTCCTATCTTGCTCTTTTCTCTGAATATACATTTGATCAGGGAATCATAGAACTTCCTTTTATGCATTCTCCCTCTCTGGGTGGTCTCTTGGACCACTCCTCACTAAATGACCATTCCCTTGCTTATCCTCCTGGTCATTCAAGTGATAGCCAATTCACCTTTTAAAGATTCGTATTGTCTTCTTAATGTTCAATAGATCATTCTAAGACTGTACTTTAAAGCCCTTTTCCACGGTGTCATAAGTTACAGATTGTCCCAACAAATTCATCCAAATTTTGGCTAATACTGCAACTTCTAAAATGCAGGTCAGATGTTTTAGCCAATGAATCAATCAAGCATTTTTTTTAGGATAAATTTTTGTTGATATATTTGATTCTTATATTGCCTAAATTTTTCAAGGTATTCATTTCTCAGAGAACCATTCTATACTTAAAAAAATTTTTAAAAAAAAAGAGGAAGAGACAAAGTTAGCAAAACTGATCAACATATTTTTTAAAAGGAAAATATGCTGTGTTCCACACCTATGAACTTCCCACCTCTGCAAAGGGATGGGGGTGTCTTCTTATCTCTCTTCTGGGGTCCATGCTCATTTTTATCATTTTGCAACATTCTCTTTTTGTTGTTTTGTGGTTATGGTTGCTGATTTGCATAATTGTAGTCACTGTATTTATTGGGGTTATTTTTTTAGCTCTACTTTCCATCAGTTCATGTAAATCTTTCTCTGCTTTTCTGTATTCATCAAATAGTTTCTTACAGCACAGGGATATTCCATTATGTACTTTGCTCCACAAAAAAAAGTGCTGCTATAAATATTTTGGTGTATGTAGGAATTTTCTTCTCAGCAATAATTTCCTTAGGATATATGCCTAGTGGTAACATCTCCAGGCAATTCCAAATTGTTTTGGAAAATGGTAGTATGCACTCATTGATGTATCAGCAATGGATTGTCCTGATCTATATCTTGCCACTGGACCCAGATGGCTCAGGAAGAGAAAGTGTGGCTGGTGAATCAGCACAGCCCTATCTCACTTATTCACATGGAAGTTAGGAAATCACATTCTCAATGTTACAGTCCTCTTTGAGAAGTAAGAGCAAACAACAACAAATATGTCTGTCTTCCCACAATCCTTCCAACATTGACTAATCCCATCATTTGTCAATTTACTGGGTGTTAGGTGAAACCTCAGCATCATTTGGATTTAATTTTATCTTATTTTTAGTGATTTGGAACATTCTTTCATATGGTTGATGGTGGTTTGCAATTCTTTGAAGAACTATTTGTTTTTCACCTTGAGCCATTTATTTTACTGTGAATAGCATCTTGGTCTCTATACGTAACACAAATACAGATAGAGAGTTGTCTATTTGTGTTGTATACAAAATTCTTATTTGGAAAATTTGGTATAAAGATTTTCGCTCATCTGATAGCAGTCAAATACAAAGCAAAAAATTGCAATAATTTTGTGCAGGAACTTTTCAACTTCATGTAATTAAAATTATTTATTTTGATTCTCATTCCTGATTGGTTAACAACGTATTTCCTACCCATAGCTATGAAAGGTATTCAATTTACTTTTTTTCTAACTTTTAAAAGATGCTATCTTTAGTACTAAGGTCATTTATCCACTTTGAAGTTATTGTGGTGATATGGTAAATGATTATGTATGGTCTAAGTCCAAATTCTGCTAGAATACTTTTTAAGTTTTCCCAGAAGTTCTTATCAAATAGATATTTTTTCCTATTTAATTTATATTTTGGGGTTTATAGCACTTCTGGATTATTGAGTTACATTATTCCTGATCCTCTCCTGTCTATTCTATTCCATCAATCTATTTCTCTATTTTTTTTTTAAACCAACACCCAATGGTTTTGGTAAATGCTGCTTAATAAATATAAAGTCTAGAAAGTGCTAATCATCTTTCATTCCTTTCCTGTTTGTTATTTGTCTGGATAGTCTATATTTTGTTTCTTTCAATGAATTTGGCATGCTTTGGTAGATTGATCCCCAAATATTTTCTCTATTTTGTATTTATTTTGAATGGGATTTTTCTATGATTGTGTCTTAGATTTTGTTATTTAGAATCCTGTTGATTTTGATGGTTTATTTTATAGGCTGCAATTTTGCTGAAGTTGTTCATTCTTTCCGTTGATATTTTGGTTGATTCTTTAGAATTTTCTAAGTATGCCACCATATCATCAGAAAATAGGAATGGTCTTGTCTCTTCTTTACCTGCATTTACTCTTTTGATTTCTTTTCCTTGTCTTCTATTGTTAACATTTCTAAAGTGAAGCCAAGTTATATTAAGAAGAATAGACATCTTTGCTTTCTTTTTGCATTTATTAGGAAAGCTCTTATGATTTCACATTGCACTTGATGCTTCCTTTTGACTTTAGATACTTGATATTTTTCAAAGATCCAGTAGCTATCTCTAGGTTGGGGTGGAGAGAGGGAAGAAAAAAAGAAATTTACATGATAATTCTGTTGTATATTTCAAAGGCATTGCAAGTTGTGCATAGTAGATTTGCAGTTTCATGCACAATCTTTTTTATCATACTACATTATAGAAATGCTTGTTTTATTACATAAATTAAAAATAAAGTAAAAAATCCTCTATGCCTCTATTTTCTAGGGTTTTTTTGTATAAATGAGTCTCACACTTTGCCAAAGGCTTTTTCTGCATCTGTTGAGAAAATCATACGGCTTGCAATGTTTTTATTCTTGATAGGATTGATCATGTTAATTATTTTTCCAATGTTGGATCATTCTTGCATCACTGGTATAAATCTAATTTGGTCATAATAAATAATTTCTTGAATCAATTGCTATCATCTCAACAAACATAAAGGTGCCTACTATGTGTTAGGTATTATGCTAGATTCTAAGGACACAAAATTAGAAGTAAAATTCTTTTCCAACTTACTAACATGTTCAAAGGAGGAAAAATATTTTCATTATAATAAACTTTCTCAGGGCTATGCTACTTTTCACAAAAGTGATGTTTTGGTAGGATGACTAGCTTAGTACAAATCCACATCACTTCTGGGTGTTAGTTCCCCTTGCTGGACTGGTATATCTGTAAAATATTACTCAACAAAATTTATTCAGCACCTACAACAGGCCAGGCATTGCTCTAGGTACTGGAGATACAAAGATAAAAATCAAGGTCCCTACCCCCAAAGAACTTATTATCAAGAGAGGAAAATGTAAACCAAAAATGAGATAATTTGGAGAGGTGCTAGTAACTGGAAGGAATTAGGAAATGTATGCATTATATGGCAGGACTGTTTGAAGTGAACTCTGAAGGGAGCTAGGGAGTCTAAGAATTGTTAGGAAGGGGCCATACAGGCAGGAGATGGAATACTGTGTATGAGGAAGGTTAAGAAGGCCAGTTTGGCCAACAATCTATGAAAGGGTAATGTAAGTCTGAAAGAGTTATACCCCTATGAGAATATACCTGAAGATAGACTTCTATTAAAAATTTTTTTTTTAATTTTCAAAATTGGTTTAATTATTTTTTCAATTATTATTTAAACTCATTCATTTAATTTACTTGATTTTGTATTTTGTATTTTTTTTAATGAATTGATTTCTTCCCATAGTATGTGACAAAATATGCTTCAAGTCACCTTATTGTTTTGGAGCTCATTTTCCTCAGCTCTTATGGAAAACCTAATCTTATTATCACTACTTAAAAGCTTTAAGTTCATGGCCAGGACAGATATATCCTCAATTTTAATGGATTCAGTGTTATAGGAAATCACACCAGACATGGTCACTGAAACATTTACCTGTTATTCATCGAGATGCTGAACTTCCTTATTTTATAACTATTAGTCTAGCCAGGTTGAGAACTTCAGCCTATTCTAGGTGCAATTAAGAAGCCATTAAAGGTTAACTATGGAGGCTCATACTCAGGAAATAAAGTAATACTAATTTAACTCTGTAAGGTTTTGCCAGAATAAGATAAACAAAAAAGGCAGTGATCACATTTTTAATGAGTCTGCCTGCAAGGGCCTTGAAGATGATTCTCTGGTATTTCAAATGTCCATGTCAGATTTTACTAGGATGCTCATAGTGCCTCCTCAAGCCCCTGCTGCTGTCTGCCATCTTCTTTAGTGCTATAATGCTAACGGGATTGAGTTGATCATTGGAATTTACACAATGGCATTTTCCTTAAGTAACCAAATGCCTAGAAATTGACAGGGCTGGAAAGGTCATTTCACTTTAAAGGAAAACATTATTAGATGAATATGCAATAATTTTTTCTGACTAATTTAGGAGAAACAATACTATCTTGTCTTTCATTTAAACCACTGTGCCAATGAAATCATGGGTTTCGTTACTGTGTTTTCCAGTGAGCTCTGTCCTATAGTCACAGACAACAATCCTAAAGTGAAACAGACATCTGGCAAGAATGTGTCCTTGATGTGAAAGTGTGTGCCTGGGAAACTGAAATTTACACAGTATTTAGAAGTTTGCAAAGCCCTTCTACATAATTTATCTAACTTGATCCTCACAACCACCTTTAATTTTTACTATTAGCATTATCCCTAGTTTACAGCCTTATCAAAGTTTGGAGGTCAAATGACTGGTCTATGGTTGCACATTCAGTAAGTATCAGGTCTTTATGACTTCAATTTCAGGGTTCCACTCTGCTCCCTTGTCTCTCCAGATCAGTTCAAGCCCGTTCCTTTTACTGTAGAAATATTTCAGACTGCAGTCAGTCCCACTGACCTCGGGTTATTAGTAACATTTTCACATATGTAAAGAATGTGCTGGAATGCAATGTTTAAAAAAAAAAGCTTGTGAGTGAATACAGCAACAGCCCGGGAGTCAGGAGGACCTGAGTTCGAATCTGACCACAGACAGTTACTAGCTGCATGACCTTGGGCAAGTCACTAAACCCTAATTGCCCTCCCTTTTCCCTTCAAAAAAAAAAAAAGAAAAAGAAAAACCAATTTGTGGTAGTCAAACTAACTGGTTTTTGGTATGAACTTCTATTTCATGGAATTTTTAAAAATAAGAATGTAGAGGAGATTGACCAAACAACCCTATGCAACTGAATGTTAACAATGAAAAATTCTTTCCCCTATAAAACATAGGGATATCAGCTTGTTTTTTTTTAACTTACATTTATTTTTTTCCAATTAACAAAAAACCACCTTATCTCTCCTTTCCCCTTGACAAAGAAAATGTAAATTCTTGTAATAAATACATAGACAAGTAAAACTAATTTCTGTATTGGTCTTACCTAAACAAAAATATGCCTCAATCTATACCATCTCTCTGTCCATCATCTAGAACCTACACTCCATCATTGCTCTATCACATTTCATCCTAAGTCCTCTGGAATCCTGACTGGCCACTGGGTTCATCAGTTAAGGTTTCCTTTACAATATTAGTCATGATATTCTCATATAAATTGTTCTTCTGATTCTGATCACTTTATTGTATGTACATTAGCTCATACAACTCTTAACAGGTTTCCCTGAAACCATGCCTTTCATCATTTCTTACAATACAATACTAGGGAAATTAGTTTAAAGAAAAATAATTCTCATGTGTTTAATTACTAAATGCTACAGGTTCATATCTTGAGAAATATTAGGTCACACCTAAAGGAAATTCTCAAACTGTTCCTTACAAAGACCAAACTACAGAGACTAAATATTTTACATCATTTAATCTTTCAAGCTGTTGTAGACCATGAAAATTATAGAGATATCCCTGCCCATCTGACAGCGAGGACCAAATGAAATAATTAAAGTTTTATGATGTGAGTGTATGGCACTATTATCATCAACCTCATGGAGAGGGAACATGGGACAGTGAAAAGACCACTGGATCTTAAGCAGAAGATGCAAGTTCAAACCTACACCTATGTGAGCAAACCTATTGCTACCTTCTTGAGCAAGCATCTGGGCCTGAGTACATTCAGAAAATGAGGAGGTAGGCTAAGTTCTTTTAACTCTATACCCATGATCAACATTGCTTTTGATTTATATTTTCATAAATAATCTCATATTAACTGCTTTAATTCTTATTGATCTTGCTAAGGTATAAAACTCAGTCTTATAGTGTGTATGATGGGATTTACTATATGCAGGTCCACTTTACATCAATGAAATAAATACTTACAAAGTGGGACCAACAGAAGTCAGTTGGAATTTTTTGTTTTTGTTTTTACAGATATTTTCTTAAGTGGCAGTCACTTAGAAATACCTTTACTTATTTAATACTTTCGGTCTCATATTTTCCAACTTTGGTGAACCTGAAGCTTGAATCTTGGGGAGATGGTTTAATAAGGATTGGTTTTCTGTTTTTTTGTTTTGTTTTTTTTTAATTCAAAAGAAATTAAGGAAATATTTTCCTATAGGCAGCTAGGTGGCACTGTGCATAAAGCACTGAGCTTGGCTTCCGGAAGACGGAAGTTCAAATCAAGCCTCTGATACTTACTGACTGAGAAGTCACTTGGCCTATGTTTGGCTCAGTTTCCTAATCTGTAAAATGAGTATGATAACAACATCTCCCTCCCAGGATTGTTCTGAAGATACAGGATTTGTAAAGCATTTTGAAACTCCTAAAGCACCGATGCTAGCTACTATTATTAAGACAACGACAACTATGTTTCTCAAGAACACAAAGAACAATATGAAATATAAAAACTGAAACATTTGATGCATTGCACAGCAATGCAAAATATCCAAGCTTATCTTAAATCATGGTGGAAAGGAATAATGAGGCGTTCACAATGAAATCTTTCCCATGTTCTCTTTTATCATGGGGAAAGGTACTCAATCCAATAGAAATTAAGTAAATAAATTGCTTCCACTCAGCTTCCCAATGAAAAAAAAATTGAGGGATACCTTGATTCTTTAGTATCACTGTGGGAATCTTCCTAAAAGAATCAAGCCATACAACACAGGAAGGAGGATATGCAACAGAAAAGCTGTTCTTATGAGAATAAGGAAGGAAAAAGGAGTATTTGTGGTAAACCCACCATTTTTCACATGATCCACTGTAGAATGGCTTTGTATAACAATCTATTATGGAGTAACTGATCAGTTGATTCCCTTTCCTAGGTGATGATAACTGGATATTGTTTCAAAGAAATTAAAATTACTGAAGGATTCTGTAGTAGAGTTCATCCTGAAAGGAAAGCCCCAGTCCATTGAAGCAAGTGAAAATGAATGTGAATTATTTAACCAAATTTAACTAAATATGGGTGCTCTAAGTAGCAGTTACCAGCTTTCAGTTTATTTGAAATGGTGGTAATGCAACAAAAGGTTTCGTAATTTCAAGCCCTGGAAGATGCATTTGCAGGGGAAGTTAAAAATATCAACTCTTTCTTTTCCAAACCTTTTAGATTAAAGAGAGATGACCAATTTAGAGAATAAACAAATTTTATTTTATAACAGTATTACAGAGAGCAAAATACCACTTAATACAATTTCAAGCTGCTATAAATCTAATCTGGCATTGTAACTATAGACAGAGTCAACAGCCAAAAACAAAATCAAACAAAATAACAACAAAAGCAAAACAAAATTTCAACACGGTTAATCTTAAATCCCCTTTCTGGTGTCTCTGGTGACAGCTTCGAATGGTGTAGCTTTCTTTTCACCACCATAAAACCACCGCAGCACCCATCCCTTTCCCTAGGCATCCTTTAAAACCTGCATGAATCATCAGAAACACTATCTGAAACAATCTACCTTCTCAGCAACAAAAGAGGGTCAGTTTTTTTTTAAACATGTAGACAATGAGGTTTAATAAAAAGCAAGCATTCTACACAAGAGTGAAAATAATGGAAGATTTTGAAATTTGGACTAGTTAAGAGAAAAGCACTAAGGTTTTAAGCTGCCTATATCTTTTAACAGAAGGGAAGAAATGTCTCTCCTTCCTTCCCTTCCTGTTCTGGAATGCTTCAGGAGACTGCAAGTCTGTGAACCAGCTGAGCATCATTATCTGCACTGGAATGCAAAGTCTCTAAGAATGGTGCTCATGGGCCTCCTTCATAACTCTCTACTCTGGAGAATCTGCCTCTTACTTTCCAATGAAAGTAAAGAGCATTTGGAATGAAAGAGTTAAGAGGGCTCAATATAAAATATATCTCAAGTGAAATTCTCAAACATGACCAAAATTCTTCAAAATGTAGGAAAAACTTTACAACAACCCTACTTTGTAATATTATCTTAGGCAGCATATTGACTTCAATCTGAAAAATCAGTAAGATTTCAACTGACAAGACTCAAGGGGAGGGGGAATCCCCTATCTAAATTAGTCAAAGATTTTCCTTTTTTTTTTTTTTTTTTTTGTACAACAGCACCTGTTCAAGTGAACAGCACCTGACAGCTGAGGCTGGCTTTGTTCACTATCATTTGATCAGAAAGCAGGCATAATTAGCAGGTAGTTGTACACAAAGTCAAAGACAAATCCTAAACTTTGAAAAAATAAAATGAAAACCAAGAATATTAGGAAGTGGTTATACAAAATAAAAAAGATGAATAATAATTAAGATGTCAGGAAATAGTACAGACCGGAGATGTTAAGGTAAGGTTTGGTGTCGGCATTTTAATCTTCAGGTGCCTGGTCACTGTTACCACTTGGGGTATGAATTCATTGGAGTAGTGGTGTGGAATCAAGACTAGAATTCTTCATGTTCACAGAGTTGAATGTAATTTGAAAAGAGTATTTCTGGGAAAGAAAAGAGAGGCAAAGTTTATTCAGGATACAAAGACGTCAATATTTAGCACATTTCAATGGCAAAATTCAATGTTAAAAGGAGTAACTTCTTTTAAAAAGCTTTAATTGAGCATTTATTTAATCAGCACTGCTCTAGAAGACCATGAATATAAAATCAGCAATGAAATATAATCCCTGCCCTCAAAAGGCTATATTATTTTTGGAGAAAATACATACAAACACTTAAAACAATAAGAGAACAAGAAAGTATGCCTTAATATGTTTAAACTACTTGGCCAAGAGAGTAAGTTCAGAGAGGTGTTCAGAGGGTGGGGAAATTGGTGTAAGCTGGAATCATTAGAAAAGGCCAAGATGGCAGAGTAGAAAGACTCACATATGCTAGCTCCGAACCCACAGCCCATGGATTTCCCCTAAAAAGAACTCCCAACAAATTCTGGAACAGTGGAAGCCGCGCAGCAACACAGTGAAGGAGATTTCCGTTCCAGAGAGCCCTGAAAAACCGACTCCAAAAGTCCATCACGCACCGGACAAGAGTAGAGCACAGCCCTGCCCTGGCCGCGCGACATGGAGAGGAACAGATCCGAACAGGCTTCAGTGACGGAATCTCCAGTGGCCATGAAGGTCCCTCCACCCACAGAAGCACAGGTCAGTGAGAGAGACATCTGGACGGGCTGAGAGGGGAGAAGAATGTCTCTATAACTCGGGCCCCCTCGGGAGGCAGTGGCAGAGGTAGCAGGCGGCCAGAGGCTCCCAGAGCAGGCAGGAGCTCAGCAGCAGCTCCATTACAGAAGGTCTCTGCATAAACCCCCTGAGGGAACTGAGCCTGGGAGGTGGCCCTGCCCCCACCTGAGAACCTGATTTAATCTTACCCTGAATAGGCCACCTAAAGTCCTGAGGCTGGGAAGCAGCATTTGAATCTCAGACCCTAGCACCAGCTGGGTGGACCTAGGCGGGGGTGGAGAGGACTCTCAGAAGTCAAGTAACTGGCTGGGAAAATGCCCAGAAAAGGGAAAAAAATAAGACCATAGAAGGTGATTTTCTTGGTAGACAAATGATTCTGCCCTTCCTCTCTGATGAGGAAGACCAATGCTTACCATCAGGTAAAGACATAGCAGTCAAGGCCTCTGTATCCCAAACATCTGAAATAGATATCCAATGGGCTCAGGCCATGGAAAAGCTTAAAAGGGATTTTGAACATCAAGTTAGACAGGTGGAGGAAAAAATGGGAAAAGAAATGAGAGATGCAAGAAAAGCATGAAAAATGGATCAATACCTTGATAAAGAAGACCCAAAAAAATGCTGAAGAAAATAACACCTTGAAAAATACGCTAACTCAATTGGCAAAAGAGGTTCAAAAAGCCAATGAGAAGAAGAATGCTTTCAAAAACAGAATTAGCCAAGTGGAAAAAGAGGTGCAAAAGCTCACTGAAGAAAATAGTTCTCTCAAAATTAGAATGGAACAGATGGAGGCTAATGACTTTCTGAGAAACCAAGAAATCACAAAACAAAACCAAAAGAATGACAAAATGGAAGAGAATGTGAAATATCTCATTGGAAAAACAACTGACCTGGAAAATAGATCCAGAAGAGACAATTTAAAAA
>JAQQSK010006571.1:0-14371 GCA_028658325.1 Potorous gilbertii
TTACAATTTTAGAGATGAAGAAACCGAGGCAGACAAGGCTTAAGTGACTTGGCCCAAGTCACTCATCTAATAAGCATCTGAGGCAGGCCATGAACTCTGGTCCCTCTATCTACTATGTCTCTAGTCAACACTGAATTAAACTTTCATACATGAGGGTGGTTTCAAATGAAGTACACACACACACACACACAATGCAGGTGCATCTCTCTGTTTGGCTGAAGGAGTAAGGATGTTGCTATGGACAGGATGAACAACAGACCATGAAACTGGTTTCCACCTTTCCCCTATCGTGATCATAACTGCTACCAGGCATTTGTCGATCAGAAAAGACTCTTCTATGTAGGATGTTAACATATAGGGAGATGTTCTATTTCTATGGAAATATCAAGATGACTGAGAAAGAAAAAAATTAATTGCATCTCTTGTTGTAAAACACATTGGATAATGAAAAAATAAATTGACTTCAGATTTCTACCCCCATAGTGTCACCAGTAAGACCCTAGTTATTTTCTCAGATCTTGCCTTAAAGTCAGTATCTTTTGCCAAAAATATTCCACAATAATTTTGAATAAAATCCATTTAGCTGACATTTTCTGGGTATTACCATGTTCCTGTCATGGGACATGGTAGTGTGGGTCACCATGACTTTATTGCATGCCTTAGTAATTTCTAACCTGAGTGACAAATATATTTTGGAATATAAGAGGTCATCGTGGCTTGGGACAAAGATTATATTAAAACACCTTATACAAAACAGTATTCTTTGTCAGAATGCAACATGCAACAGATCTCTACAGAATTTCGCTTGGTGAAAAACGAGCGCCACTAGGCTGGCTATACAGAGGGTAGATGTAGCATTGGTTTTGAGGAGGCCAGGATTCTAGTGCTAATTAGCTAAGTGACCTTTGCCAAGTCACCTCCTCTTCCTGGCTTGCCTCAGGCTTTTTATCTACAAAATGAAGATTTCAGACCAAACAATCTCTAAATTCTTTTTCTGTCCTCTCCCTACCAAAACAAATCAATCAAAATTCACATTCAGAAGTACAAAACATCAAAAATCTGTTTGTGGATTTGGGGTGACCTAATCAAACTCCCCTTTAGAACGCTGGTGTTGGGGAGGCAGAACAAAGACATGCTCTAACCTGCCTGGGTCCTTAGGGTGTACTTGTTTCTTAACCACACTTTTCTCATTTCTGACTCGTAGTGTCTATCCTAAAAGCCCTGCCATAGACCAGAGGTGCTTATATCAGAGTGGTGTCATGGGAAATGACCTGGATTTAGATTCAGAACATCTGAGTTGGAATTCTTGCTCTGCCAAGAAGTATAATTAATAGACACAGGGTCACCTCCACCCCACAATGAGGTGTCAGGGATTACAATGACTATCATAGCTCACATGTATTTAGCACTAAAAGGTTTGCAAAGACAAAGTCATACAAATCTATTATGTGGGTTTCATTAAGTGACTTACCTCCAAGATACAACCTAAAGCCAGATCCAATAAACTGGCTGCCTATTCTTTGGCATTTTCTCTCAATCCTCTTTCAGTTGAAGTCTATTTAAAAAAAAGATTGCTTCCAGCTCTAAAATGCTATGATTTATTTAGCATATTAGATTTACTAAGTAAGTCAGGAAAGGACCTTATTTGCTAAAGACACCATTGTCAACCATTAGTTAAACAGAAAGTCATTTTAACCACGATAACATGCTACTCTTCCTCAAACATTCTGGCTTCATTTTCATATTCTTATTTCTCTGTCTCTATCTCTCCATCTTTCTGGCTGGCTGGCTCTCTCAAACACACACACTCGTGTACATATATACACACATACATATATGAGAGATATGAAACCAGTGTGTGTTACATACATAATATAAATGAGATATACACATATAGACTAAAAATCCAGCTGTGTACATACACGGTAGACATTCAAATACTTGTTGACTTGCTGTCACTGTTCAGTTGACTTAAAGAAAATTGCTTTCAAGTTGCGTTTCAATTTTCTTGGTTTTGATAAAAATGTGCCCTGCATGCATGGGCTAGCTGGTCTTGAGGTTAAGCAAGTGGAGATGAAAGGATTGTTCAGAGATTTAGTTTTCACTTAAAACTCACACATGAAACTTCCTTCCATTTCAAATAAATAACCTTGACATTTTTTTTCTAACAACCTAATAACATGCATTGGTGCCGTCTCCATTCAGTAAAACCTTTCCTGAGTCAATGCACAGGGTACTGTATACTGGGACATTTGTGTGTTCCTCCCAAAGTGGGCCCTTCTTCTCATACCATTCTATAAACAAAAAACTATACATGAGACACTATAAGCTTCCTCCATTTCCCAGCTGGGGAGATGAAGTGTCTGGAATTGTGGACCAAAAGTAATTGTATTTTTTGAGTCCTTCTACTGAATGAATGGAACTCCAAGATTGCTAAGTCCCAGATGCCAGGCTGTTTAAAGCTATGCCAGCTATGACATTACCTTAGAAACAGAAACACCCCTTCTCAACATTTGACATCCAACAAGAGAAAGAGAGCTGTGGGGGAGTTTCCTCTTTAGATAGTCCTAAGCTGGACCCCATGATGCCAGGGAGGTACATGGCTAAGGAAGAGTCAGGGACCTTTGAACCCTGCCTACTTATTCCCTATGTTCCTATAAATGACCACTGTGATTTTAGGGCCTCTAAAAAGGCTTCCTACCAATGTTTAGCACCTACCCCGCTCCCAACATACGTAGGAACACCTGGCTAACTGCTACTTTGTAATTCTCTCCTTAGGGAGTCATTACCTTACCAAAAGTCATCTTTTTTTCTAATCCAAATACTTATATCCCTGGCAAGGGTAATCCTTAAAGTCTTATCCTTTTCTGATGGGAAAAAGAGAAGGAGGATGAGCTGCAAAAGGTGGGCAGGGTCACAATCAATCAAGAGGCAGAGTGGATAGAAAGCTGGCTTTGGAGTCAGGAAGAGCTGGGCTCAAGTCTCACTCTTGCCACATGTTGTGTGAACATCAGGGACCCAGTCCTCTCTCTAAGACTAGAACATAGCAGTTGTTGACCTATGCTGGTAGAGGGAGTTCTTCATCAGAATCAATCCAGCTAAGTACAAAGACTCATCATCAGTTGACTAAAGAGTGAGGAATTGGGAGGTCAAGACAATTCTCAAAGACTCTCTACCAAGTCACAAAGGCATTCTAATCAGCACCAATGGAGGGAGTAAGTACACTAAGAAAATCACCAATCTTTCAAATCATCATGTTAATTCAATTCAATAAGCATTTATTAAGTCCGACCTGATTCCAAGCACTGTGTTAGGTGATGGAGAGACAAAGAAAAAGGTCAAGTAGTCCCTGCTCTTGAGTTTACATTCTGTCTTGGGATACATGTACATGGATATAAATATAAATAATTTGATAAGGGAGAAAACACTCATAACCAGGTGGACACAGAATGGCTTCATGGAGGAGATGGCCCCTGATTGAAATCTTGAATCTGAAAGATGGAGATGAGGGCAGAGTGCATGCCTAGCCCAGGAGATAGCCTATGCAAATGCATGGAGGCAGGAGATGGAATATCTACAAAATAATTTGATTTGCTTGAGTGGAATCATATGAAGCTACAAAGGAAAGAAAGATTAAGCTTGGGAAGGGCTGAAACACTGCACAAGGAGATCTGCTGTTTTTCTGCCTCATACAATTACAAGGTGGTTGACCCTGAGCAAGTCACTTAACCTCTCTTAGCTTCAGTTTCCTGATCTATAAAATAATAATAGTAACAGTCACACCTACTTCCCTTTGCGAACATCAACAAGCACTTTGCAAACCTTAGGCACTACATAAATGTGAGCTAATATTATTGCCATTACGTTTTTCCTGAAAACATCAAGGAGCCAGTAAAGGTTCCTGAGCGAAGAATCTATACCTCAGGAAGGTGGTTTTGGCAGCATTGTGTGGGTGTGCTGATGAAATCATACCAATGTTAATCAGTCGGCGTCCACCGGCACACAAGATGTTCCTCAAAGAGTCATTCTGAGCAAAGCTATCACACAAAGTATAGGCATCAGCTCCAGCGGAAAAGGAAGGCAGGATGTTCCCTTTGCCTTATGTATCCATCTGTTCACATCCCTCCTGGGTACAAACATCTGCCATATTCCTTACCTATCGTCTCCAAAGGAAAAGCTCCTTTTCTTGGAATTCTATCCTTTCCTATGTCTCTATGACTATTTCAAAATAACCTCACCAAACATGTGCGTGCGCGCATGCACTCAAGCACACATGCCTACATGTGCACACACTCACACATGTGCACACACATGCACACGCACCTACATGTGCACACACGCATGCATGCACATACTTCGCTCTCTAGCTTTCCTGCACTACTCTGTCCCACTCTCTCCCAACTGATCTTTTGATCATCCTGTTCCCAAAGCTCCAGCTGTTCTCCCTCTTCCTCCCCATCCTTGAAAGCCCAATCCAAAGGCTGTCATCTACCTCCATGAAGCCCTCTTACCTTCCCTCTGACATCATCCTAAACATTTCAGTTTCATTCGTTCAATTCAATTTAACAAGTGCCTACTATATGCCAGGTGTCATGCACTGACAAAGACAAAAATAAAACAATCCCTGCCCTCAATGAGCTTATATTTTATTTATAATGCAATGTTGCATTATGCTCTAGTTACCTGTGTTGGTATCTTATCCTCCATCAGGCAGGCCTATCATATCTTTGTATCTCTTCTAGCACTAGGTGATACTGGTGATATCTGGAGTACTTCTAGCAGGGGTGCTGGACTTTGAATCAGGAAGACCTGGAGTTAAATCTCATTTCAGATATTGCTGGTTGTACAACCCTGGGCAATTTACTTAACCTTTCTTAGCCTCAATTTCCCCACTTTTAAATGGGGTTATTAGCACCTACCACACAAGGATGTTATGAGAAAGAAATAAGATAACATTTGCAAAGTGCTTTGCAAATATTAAAGCACTAGACAAATGCTAATTATCATTCTTAGCACCTTCCACAGTGCTAGGCACTATAACAGGGGCATAAGGTATTGGAAAGAACCCTGATCTAAGTGTTCAGGGACTTGTATTTCACTAGCTGTGAGCCCCTGGGAAAGTGCCTCTTGCTCTCTAGTCCTTAGGTGTGCTCTGTGTAGAATGAGAGCCAGTGGACAGTTTCATGGCTCTTCTCTTTGCAGACCTTCGAAATTGACCAGCCCTAAGGACATACTTCTCTGTGCCCACCCACTTCTAAGAACCCTCAGACACTGGCTGTCCTGTGGTAGCCCACTTGTCCTTTAGCACTAAGCACAAGCCGGGCTTGGCCTAGTCTAAGCCCATCGTGGAGCCGAACAATTGCCAAGGGAGAAGGTGACGATGCCATTTCTCTTGGTGTCAAGCTCTCTCTGATGTCCGGCCTGCACTGACGACTCACTCTGTCATCTGCCAGAGCTTTAATAATGCAGATTGCAGGAGACACTATCAAGCTGTCCTCAAGAATTGCCTGGAAGTTTTAGAAATGGAATTTAAGAAGCAAATCATCCCTAGAGAAGCTATTATCTGCTATACTAGTAATCTGATGCTAATACGAGGTTCTGTCAGGCTCTACGGCTGATCCAGCATTTTCATTCCAGGCAGAACTTTAAAATGATAGACTAGCTGTTCAGAGTTCAGAAGAATGACTCTCTCCAGCATAATGAACACTGGGGTAATGAATTCTTCATTTGACTCTTCTTTTAGCACTCCCCCTTCACCCCACTCCACCACAAAAATATCGATTAATTAGTTTGTGTACTTATCCCATAGCCTATTAGGAGGATAAACTAGGAGGGCTTCCATGCAAAGCCTTTGAGGCTTTGGCTCGTAAAATTTAGAAATAGAAAGGATCTTAGGGATCCTCTAATCCCTTCATTTCACAGATAAGGAAACTGAGGTTCCAGAATGTGACATGACTTGCCCAAGCTTATAGAAGCAATAATTTGCAGAGCTGGAATTCAAATGCAGGTCCTCCAACCATAGCACCAATACAACAAATATTTATTAAGTGCCTACTATGTGCCTGGCATTAGGGATATTGCTGTTTTTAGTCCCATCTGACTCTTCCTGACCCCATTTGGACTTTTATTGACAAAGATACTGCAGTAGTTTGTCATTTCCTGCTCCAGCTAATTTTATAGATGAGGAAACTGAGGCAAACAGGGTAAAGTGACTTGCCCAGGGTCACACAGCTAGTAAGAGTCTGAGGCCAAATCTGAACTCAGGAAGATGAGTCTTCCTGACTTTAGGCCTGGCACTCTATCTACTGCACCACCTAGATGCTTGGATTAGCATTAGGGTTGTCAAAAAAAGAAAGAAAAAAAGAGCGATGAAAGCATCTTTTAAAAATTCTCAGAACAGAAAGGCCAGAAGGAACAAGGCAAACAGGACAGCTTTGAAGTTACATGTTGACTTTATTTTATACTTAAAAGAAAAAGAAAACTATATGTAATGCATCTATGTCCCGCATAGTACAAATAATGGATCCTTTGACGTTCTTGCATTATTTAATCTTTCACTGTTTATTTTCACTGAACTGGAACCAATTACCATATTTTTACATAGTTATAACTTTGAATATTGCAAATTAGAATAAATGTGACCATCCCAGGAGATTCATTATTCACACTACACAGAACCTAACTGTGGAGATTCACAGTTGCAGGTACAATCCTCTGCATATGAAAATGCCCATTTTACATGAGGTTGTGAAGTTCAGTGGGGTGTTTTTTAAGTATATTCAAAAGAAAAAATTATACTCTTGATATTATATTACATAGCACCACATATCCTCAAAACTATTTGATACTGGTTAAAAAAACCGAAAAGTAGATCAGTGGGACAGACTAAACAAGGAAAAATCAGAAAGAATTGCACTCAACCCAGTTCGCATAAATACAAGAACATAATTACTTGGGAAAGAACTCTCTATTTGGCAATAAATCCTCATAAAACTTGAAAGCAGTTTGGAAGAAATTAGATTTAGACTAGCATCTTTCACCATATACTACAATAAGCAAAAAATGGATATGCAATCTGAATATTAAAGGTCATAAAAGTAAACAAAAACCAGACCAAGTACAATTCACAGCAATGGCTAGTGTAATTTTTAATCAAATAAGGGATAAAAGCAATCATAAAAGATAAAATAGATCATTTCAATTACATAAAATTGAAAAGCTTTTGCACTAAGAAAATTAATGCACCTAAGATAAGAAAAGCAGTCAATAGGGAACACTTTTTGCAACAAATATATTGAATAAGGGTCTATTATCAACTTAAATAGGAATACAGGGGAAGGGGAAAGGGAAGATAACGTCATAAGCATTTATATAATGCCTACTATGTGCCAGGAAATATGCTAAGTGTTTTATAAATGTTTTTTCATTTGATCTTTACAGAAGCCCGGAAAGGTAGGGGCTGCTATTATCCCCATTTTACAACTGAGGAAACTGAGGCAAACAGAGGTTAAGTGACTTGTTCAAGTGTCTGAGGCTGGATCTGAACTCAGGTCTTCCTGACCACAATTCCAGTCAGTGATCTCTATACAGAATCACCTAGCTATCTCTAAGAATATGAACAAAGAAGTTCTCAAAAGAAATGAAAATTATTAACAACCAATGAGAGACTGCACCAAGCCAATAATAAGAGAAAGACAAATCTAACCAACTTTGAGGTTTCACCCATGCCTAGCAAACTGGAAAAGATGACAGAAGATGGGAATAAGTAGCATTGGAGGGACTTTGGAAAAACAGGCACACAAACATAAAACTGATGGCGTTCTAGATGAGTCTAGTTATTCTAGGAAGCAGAATCACAGAACCACAGAGGAAAGGATCTCATCAGTCACCTAGTACCACTCTTATCCGAAAGGAATTCCCACTATAATCTATCTCACAAGAAGTCATCTAGCTTCTGCTTGAAGACTTCCAAGGAGCAGAAACTCAGCCCCCCTTAAAGAGGTCCATTCCATTTGTGAACAATTCTAATGGTTAGAAAATAGTCAGTGACCAATAAACCAATAGTCAGTGACCAATAAACATTTATTAAGACCCTACTATGTGCCAGACTGTGCTAACACTGGGAAAGAATACAATAAAAGACAAATGAGTGGCTACCCTTAAGGAGCTCCCAGTCTAATGGGGGAGACAATGTACAAACAAGAGTAATTGGAGATATGAAGAGAGGGAAGGTCCTAGAATTTAGGAATATCAGGAGAGGCTTCTTGTAGAAGATAGGATTTCATCTGAGACTTTAAGGAAGCCAGAGAAGCCAAGAGATAGAGATGGGGAGGGCGAATATTCCAGGGATTGGGAACATTCAGCACACGTGCCTGGCTTTGAGAGGGTGTGTCTTGTGTAAAGAACAGCAGGGAAGTCCACATCACCAGAGGAGGTCAGGCTGTGAAGAAATCTGGATGCCAGAGGACTTTGGATTTGGTCCTAAAGTTGATAGGGAGCCACTAGAGGTGATTGAATGAGTGGAGATGGGGTGCCATGATCAGGTCTGCACTCTATGATGATTAATTTTACAGGTTACTGAAGGATGGACTGGAATGAGAAGAGAATGGAGGTAGAGAGAGCAACTAATGGACTATTGCAATAGTCTGGCATAAGGTATTGAGGGCCTACCCTAGGGTGGTCGCAGTGCCATAGGAGAGTAGGGTGCATATGTGACCGATGTTATATAGATAAAATAGACAGAACTTGGCAACAGATTAGATGGTGGAAGGGTGTGTGTGTGTTTATCCTTCATTGCCAAAGAAGACCATGCCATTAGAGAAATGATGACATGACTTGCACTTGACTTTGTTTTGAGTGAGGGAGGTCTGTGAAGGTCACCAGCCTCACTTCTCCTCCAGAGTCATCTGAATCCAGTGACCAGATATTCATCAGGAGGACTGGAGATGGCCCAGGATGAGGTAATTGGGGTTAAATGACTTGCCCAAGATCACACAGCTAGTGAATGTCAAGTGTCTGAGGTGAGATATGAACTCAGGTCCCCCTGACTCCTGCACTGGTGCTCTGTCTACTGCACCACCTAGCTGTCCCCTGATGGTCATGTAAGAGAGAGAGAGAGAGAAATAGCCTTGTTAAAACGATTTCAGTGATCTAGGATACATTGAACAATAATAGCTAATACTTAAAGAGCACCTACTATGTTCCAGGCATTGTGCTGAGTGCTTCACGATGATTACCTCATTGAATCCTTACAACAGCCCTGGGTGGTAGGGTGAGAAAGGAGTGGAGGATGAGACCTCCTGAGAAGATCATGGTACCTTCAAGAGTAAAAGAGAAATTTGAGAAAGAGGATGATTTGGAGGGAAAACAAAGAGTTTTATCCTGGATATGCTAAGTGTAAGATGTCTAAGAGACATCCAGATTGAGATGTCTAATAGGCAATTGTAGATGCACAGCTAATGGTTGGGAAAGATGTTAGGGCTAATCAGCCAGATCTGAGAGTCATCAATATAGAGATGATAATTGAATCCATAGGAGGTCGTGTTCTTCCTTCGTTGCTGAAGACCATACCATCACAGAAATGATGATGTGACTTGCACTTGATTTTGTTTTGAGTGAGGGAGGGCTGTGCAGGTCACCAGCCTCACCTCATAGGAGGTAATGAGATCACCAAGTGAAATAGCATAAAGGAAGAAGAGAAGAGGGTCCAGGACAGAGCCCTGGGAGACACTCATCTTTAATAGGTATGACCTGTTGAAGATCCAGCAAAGGAGATAGAGAAAAAGACAGTCAGACAGGCAGGAGGAGAAGGTGTCAAATCCTAAACAGGCCAGAGTGGTACAAGAGAAAACTAGACAGAAGAGAGTAGCAAAGAGCAGATGACCCATAGTACCAAAGGCTTCAGGGGGCCAAGAAGGCTGAGGACTAAAAAAAAGGCTATTAGAGTTAGCAATTAAAAGATCATTAGTAACATTGAAGAGAATAGTTTTGGTTTAACAGTGAGTTCGGGAATCAGATCTTAGAACTAAGAAGAGAGGGAGAGAAAAGGAACTAGAGGCATCAATGAGACAGCTTTCTCAAGGAGTTTAGCCATGGAATGGAGAAGAGGTATGGAACAACAATTAAGAGGGATAAATGAATGAAGTGAAGATGCTTTGAAGATAGAAGAGACATGGGCATGTCTGGTGGCAGGAGGGAGGCACCAAGTAGACAAAGAGAGAATAAGACAACTGAGAGGAACGATAGTCGGGGAAATCTGCTAGAGAAGTGATGGAATGGGATCCCTTTGCATGTGGAGAGAGGTTGCCTTAATAAGAAGAAGGGTCACAGGAAGAGATGGTGGCAGGAGGAATACGGGCAATATGACATAAGGAAGAGAGAAGAGGGCGTTCTGGAGAAATGGCCTCAATTGTTCAGGAAAATAGGAGGCAAGGATTTCATTTCAAAAGGTTGGGGAAAGAGGGAGCCATGGGAAGTTTGAAGAGGGATGAAAAGTTTTGGAAGAGTTGCTGTTGTAAATAGAGTGGCAAGTTAATTAAGTAGGTGTAAAAGTATTGTATTGCTCTAGGAGGGGCAAGTTGGGGTTATGTAACATAAATCTGCAATGGAGCCACTCAACTTTTCTCTTCCCCAAATCAGAGGAAATAGGCGCACAATGAAAAGTAGGTTCCCCTCTACCAGCAGAAGGGTGGACACCAGGCATAAGATCTGGTGCAATAACATTTCTTCCTCTTACTCCAAATGCAGTAAACTGGTCTATGATGGAATAGGGTTTTTCTCTTCTTCCCAAGGCAGGCTGAAAGAAGCAGAAGGGACATATTTAACACTATTATGTCTCCCCTTTCGAAGGGAGGCTGGAGAAGTTAGGAAGTCTTTCCTTACATTTAGCCTAAATCTGCTTTCATTCTACTTTTGCCCTTTGTTCCTGGTTCTCCCACTGGCACCAAACAAAACAAGTTTCATCTCTCCTCTACGTGCCAGCCTTTTTCAAATAATGAAAAGAGCTCTCATGTGTCCCCTGAGGTTTTTTTCCTTTTCTAGGCTAAATATTCCCAGTTCCTTCCACTGATCCTGAAATGCCATGGACTCCAGGCTCTTCCCCATCCTGGTTGCCCTCCTCTGAATACCTTCCAGTTGCTCAGTGTCCTTATATCACAGTGCCCAGATGAGGTGTGATGGGAGTAGATTACAATAGAACTATCATCTCCTTATTCCTGGAAGCTTTGCCTATCTTAATGTAGCCCAAGATCACAAAAACTTTTGTCTGCTACATCTCACTCCTGACTGATGCTGAGCACGCAACCCACTAACATCATATCCTTTTCAGGCAAACTGCCATCTAAACCATACCTTTCTCATCCAAGAGAGAGAAATCATATTATCACAGATTTAGAGTTGGAAAGGACTCTTGGGGGTCATTCAATCCAACCCTCTCATGTTATAAAAGAGGAAACAAGCCCAGTGATTTGCTCAGTCACACAGCTAGTACCTAAGGCAGAATTTGAACTCAGGTCTTTCTGACTCTAAGTCCAGTACCCTATCCACCATGCTATCAAACTATCTGTACTTGTGAAGTTGAGTTTTTATATACAAATATAAGATTTCATATTTAACACCAGAGCATTTCATCTTAATAGATTCATCCAAATACTCTAGCCTCTCAAGATGATTTTTGACTCTGTTATCTAATGTCATCCAGCAATTTGGAATTAGGCAAATAAAGTAAATGAAATGCAAATAAACTAAAATAAATAAAATACCCTTTGATCCAAAGATACTCCTACCAAGCATATACTCCAAAAAGACTGATATACACAAAAATATTCATAGCATCACTTCTTGTAGTAGCCAAGAACTGGAAACAAAGTAGACACCCAGTGCTTGGGGAATGGCGAAATGAACTGTACCACAAACAATTCATCTGTTGAAAATGAAGAACAGGTACAGATACGAACTGAGTGCAAAGTAATGTAAGCACAACCAGGAAATCGATATGTATAATAACCACAGTAAGTAAATAGAAAGAAAGATAACACAACAACTCAGAGTGCTGTGAAATTATGACGAATGCAGTATAACCCTGAAGAAAAGCCACAAGAAAGTATCTCCTTACGCTCTTGGCTGCAGAGGCTGGTAGGTGTAGAAAACTGCCCCTAACGTCAGACTATTTCAATATATTGGTTAGTTTAGAATTTTTCTTTTTTGCTCTTTCTTATAAGGGACAGCTTTTGAGTAGGGGTGGGGATAATACACTTGGAAATGTGTATTACATATGATATAAAAATATATGTATAAATATATCATAAATATATATTATATGTGATATAAAAATAAAATGCACCAAAATAAATTTGGGGTTTTGTAAATTCAATTTTATTTCATTTTCAGTTCTAAATTCTCTCCCTCTCTCCTCTGCATATGTTCTTCTCCAAGTCTGAGACTGTTTTTGAACATCAAATGCCTTAAAACAAATGAGCTTTTAGCAAGATTCGACTAGCCCATTCCTAACCCTCCAAGTCTGTCCTGACCAAATGCATATAAATGAAAAAAGGAAGCCTATACAATTATAAAGCCAGACTACCTCCAGCTTGTTGTTGTTGTTGTCTAGAGTACACGAGGGCTCCCTACCCAACCAGATCTTTCATTCCAGCCACCTCCTTGGGAATGCCCATGGAAATATGTGATCATGAACCCTAGGGGTGGATGAGCATATGGGGGAATGAAAAAGAGAAATCCAGGAAGAAGAGAGTGTCTCCAGGTTTAGGGGGGTTAGAAACCTAGAGGTTACTATCCACTACTCTATACTTGTAGCAGATTTTCATGGAATGGATTTGAGGTAGAGGAAGATAATGAGTTAAGTTTTGGACATGTTGAGTTTAAAATATCTATAGAACATTCAATTTGAGATGTCTAATAGGCAATTGAAGACATAAGTCTAGAAGTTAGGATTGGACATCTGCAAGGAGATAACAATTGAAACCATGGAAATTGATGATATTACCAACTGCAATAGTATGGAAGGAGAAGAAGGCCCAGGACAGAGCCCAGTGCTCTGAGAGGTTGCTCTAGCAGACATGACCTGGATGAAAATCCAGCAAAGGAGACTAAGAGAGGTCAGATATCTAAATAAATATGTAATAACACATGCACATATATGACTATACAAGTGAATTTGTGCTTTAGGTCCTCAATTATCCAGGCAACCCAGAAGTGCTGTATGAGAACTGGGTGTGTTAGCTAAGATACAGAGTGGCTTGACATACCAACAATCCTTTGCAGTGACTGAGAGTAAACCCAGCTGGATGTGCAGAAAATCATCAACTTCAAAGCCAATTAGGCTTTAAAGAAGATCCTGAGCCATTGGGTGGTTTGTGGACCTTCAAGAGACATCCTTATCTTCAGAGACTCCCTTAACTGTTGGTTATAGGGCTCTCAGACATATCCTGGCTTATGGTTTTTGGAGACATTCTATTGTCTGTGCTCAATTCTTGAACTATGCACTGCTTTATCACCAGGAATGCATTGTGATTTGTGTATCAAAAGGCTGCAGCTCAGACACCTGGAATTCTTCCTGGATCTCTCCCTCCCCTTGGTAATGGGGCTACCAGACTCAATCCTTTTTTAGGATTTTCTGCCTTCCTACCCCCTCCCCCAACCATTTCCCTGCCTTCCTTTGTTTAAAAAGTATATATGCTCTCTCCATCCATTACTTGATGGGCTGCTCAGTATAGGCTGACATTCCTCTGTCACATGTTTTACTTCCCTGATTAATAAAAATCTTCTTTAATTTCACAGGCATCACCTTCCTCTGGTTTTCTTCCCTTTAAAGAAAAGGGGCATTTCAATCTCAAGAACGGACCTTTGCATTCTCTGTGTATCCCCCTTTCAGGAAAAAGAAATCTAAATTCCCTAAAGTGATCATCTTCCTCAGGTTACATGACCAGTACCTATTCCTTGATAGATGAGTGGTCAAAGGCTATCCTTTGAAGCAAATACTTCTCAAAAGAAGAATTGTTAGACATTAACAACCACAAAAAATACTCCAAATGACTAATAATAAGAGACATGCAATTCAAAATAACTCAGGTTTCACCACTCACCCTGAAAAGTAGCAATGACAAACAATGGGAAAAGTCAATGCTGGAGGGGCTGTGGGCAGATAGGCATGCCAGTTGTGGGTGGAGCCTTGAATCAGTCAAACCATTCTTTTTTATATTTTTTTTATTTTATTTATTTATAAATGTTCTATAATCACTTCCTTAAAATTAAGATTTTATCCTCCCACACCTTCCCCCCCACCCCCCTCCCTCCCCATGACAGCATACAATTCTGTATAGGTTCAACATATGCTTTCCTATTGAGCATATTTTCA
>JAQQSK010006572.1:0-14371 GCA_028658325.1 Potorous gilbertii
CAGTTGGGTTCATTGGAATGACATTATTCTTTGTGGTACTGACCTTGCTTTCAACTGTCACAATCTCTCTGGGCCTCTGTTTCCTTATCTGTATAATGCAGAGGCTGGACAAAATAACCTTTTAATTTGGGATTGATGAACCTATTAATTTAACCCAGTGGGGCAATAAGACAATTTTCTGGAGAATAGCTGAATCTTCCTGAGAATTTCAGGGCTTCTGGGCATGTTCCTAGAAGTCATTATGGGGATTAGGAGAAGTCATCTAACAGAGAGTTCCAACAATCTTTTGAACTGAAGTTCTGAATTGGAAATAGTTCACTTGTAGAGAAACCACACCCTACCAGCAGTCGAATGATCCTGTTAATTCAAAATATTAAGGAGGCTGACAACATGTGATGACCACCACACACAAATTACCTTACATGAGGCCAGAGCTGCCCCCCTGCACACTTAGCAATGCTCTTCCTAAAGAATGGTGCCTAGAACGAAGCTCCTGCTTTGTCCTGACTCCTTAAGGCAGCATCAGGAATCTAGAGCTGAAAGGCACCTTAGACTCTATCTAATGTCATCCATCATTTTACAGATAAGGAAACAGAGGCTCAGACAGATTATATTCCTTGCTCAAGGACATACAGATAATAGAAGCAGGATGGTTTCAAAGCCCCCTAGGACTTTGCTGTTAGTTGTTTTGTGACCCAGTATTAGATTTTAAGTTTTCACTGTGACAGAACATCTTTAATTACATTTCATATTCATCCATTCCCTTCCTCCCCAAATATTTATTAAGGTTCTCTGGGCAGTATAAGCCCTGGTCTCTTTCCTCTGATCAATATCAAAATCAATAGTTGTTTTTATTTCATCTTCTGTTTTCGAAGAGGATCAGTGACAGCATGGGGTGATATCTTGATTTTTGAGTGAATTGGAAATAAGGAGGCAAGTTGAACAGTCATTAGCCTCACTCTCTTCCAGAGTCATCAAAGTCCAGTGGCAATAAAAATTGGGATGACTGATGATGACCTGACATGCAGTGGATGACCTTGGAATCTGCAGTGTCTGACCAAGCTCTAAGCAACCATAGAACCTGCTTCAGCCATCTTCATGGCTTTTGGAACAAACTGTTCTCATCTGGCCATTCCTGCGGGGGAAGATCTTCACATGCATGGGGCAGATATCCCCTTAACTCATTCATAGTAAAATGCTAGTCCTCCTTGAACACCTCATACACCCTGAATGAAGTAGGGGAGATAGAGTGCATACTCAAATTACTAAAATGTTAATGGTCCTTCTAGAGGAAGGCCCCCAAGGACAAGAGTCTTGAAAGGCGAGAAGGCATTAATATGTTAGCATCTGCATTGTCAGAGACAGAAGATTGTAGAACAAAAGAAATATCCTCTCCATTTTAGAGAGGAGGAAACTGAGGCTAAAAGAGCTTAAATGACTTATCCAAGGTCACAGACCTAATAAATATTAGAGCCAGGATTAGAACACAGTCTGGTGATCTCTCTACCAATGGCAGGTTTCACTTGAGACCATGTTTCTGGATTAATTTTTGGTGGACATCAGTAAATACTTCTGAGTGAAAGAATGAATATACTAGTTTTGTCCCTCTCTAGACAATGACTTTTGATACTTCTGGATCTAAAGGAGTCAGCTTTTTGTGGGAGCTGTCTTAGATTTCCAGTCTGCTCGCTTCTACCTCAACTTGGGTAGCTCAGGCCCCTGGAGGATGTGGACAGGTGGGTTTTTGACTGTCAGTCAAATGGAGCTGCTAATGATTCAAGCCCTAATGGAAAGTGAGAACCTTGGACTGAAATGGGGACAGCACCAACTAATGGGCTCTAGTCAAAGGAAAAGCCACAGACAGTAGATGAGGTCCAGAGATGCATTACTCTGTAGGAAGGAGCCAAGACTTCAAGAACAGGTCTTAGAGATGGCTCACAGCCACTTTTTATTGGAGAGTCTCCATGTTTGAGAAGCATCCTGTCATGGATCTCACTGAGGATGGGCTGATGACTTTTTCATCTTCTTTACTCTCTTTCTAATGACTTTCCATTGCCAAACTAGAGACCTTGGTGGGATTTTATCTGAGTTTCCCTGCTGTGGTGGCCCAGCCTCTACTTAGCAGTAGAACTATCAACTCCTAAGGCATAGGTTTTAGAACTGGAAGAAAATTAAGAATTGAATATATTCGTTTTTGAAAACTATAATTTATTTTTAAAATTCTAAATACAAGCAGTAAAAAATTTGACATTTGCATATACATAGCAGCACATAAAAGTAAGTTTCTATATGAAAGAATGAGTTTTTATTTAATACTGTCTGGTTTTATAAAAAGGATTTAATACATTTAATATTCAGTTCCAACTATTCTCTCCTGTATATTTCCTTCACTCATAATCATCCACTCTTCCTATCCTCCCTCCATTAATTTCCCTGTCGAATTTGAGATGTTAATTCTCCAAGATGTGTGTGTGTGTGTGTGTGTGTACTCATGGTGTCTATGACCTCTCTCTTTGGGGTCCTTTGAAGCAGCTCTTTCCTGGGCAAAGTGTCTAGTATATTGATACCTTTTCTTCTAATACCATATTTATTGTAATAATTATCATCCTTTGATTTAGTAGGAAAGTGTCTAGTACAGTGTCATAGTGCCCATAACTAAGCCAGCTATGCCAAATACTTTTCCGGTGGGAGCCCTCTGGACCCCAAAGTGAATGGTTGTGGATAGCGTGGGATTTCCCAAACTGCCTCCTAGAGTGAAATGAATGCCGACATTGATGGTGTGCCCCAGGATCAGCATCTCTGGGTAGCCACTTCAAGGGCAATTCTGGCTGAAGAGAAACTCCTCCCTATGGCCCCCAGTGAGGATTGTGAAGAGATGAAGGTTCCCAGCTCACAGCTCCTGGTAGAGGTTTTGGTGTCCACACTCTACCTTGCTGATACCTCAATAAAGGGAGTTCCCATCAGGAATTATGTAGAACAGCACTTCTTTCTCTCCCACAGGTACACATCCTGTTTCTCTATTTCCTCCAGTCTCTGTTGCCACATGTCAATCATTGCACACATGCTACTTCTGTTCAGGGGCTGAGAGCTCCTTTTCAGGATGGAAGGGCTAGTGGGTGGCTTGACTCACTTTCCTGCTCCTGGTCTTGGAGCCTTGCTCTCTAAGGTCTGCTGCTTACCCCCGGATCTTCTTTGGATTAGAATCCAGGCCCTCCATGGGCCTTCTAGGCTTGTGTCCTTGAAGGCAGCTGCCAGGGTTGACTGTTAGCTTGCTGTGATGGACGCTCCTCTTGATCCACTTCTCCTGGAAATGCTGCTGCTGTTACTGTTCAGGCTCTGCCAGCTTCTGCCTTATGCTCTTACTTTTGTTACCTCAGTCTGAGATCTCCACTCTGAGATGCCCTGAGAGCCAGCTGCTCTCTTCTGGATTTCCCTTTGCTGCCAGCATCAGGACTCCCCTTGTTCCTTAGAGCTATGCTGTCATTCTCTTCCTTGCTCCAGCCTCTAGGTTGCTCTTTCTTTGCCTCTCACTCTTTTTATATTTGAATCCCTAGAAGTGTTTAGTGGTTTTGAGTGGCTTCTGATTTGAGTGGCAGGTTGACAGGTGGTGTTCACCACTCCACTACTTCTGAGAAGTGGGTGGCTTGTTCTGAGTACTTCTCTACTCCTAGCCCTGGAAATCTGCTCTCCAAGATCAGATGCTTACCCCAGGTACCTGGTCAGATTGTATAATTCAATCCAAAAATGTACTCAACCTGTCAAGGCACTACAGCCAAAGCAAGGTCTTTCTCCCCACCCTTGAACATGTTTACGCTCAGTCGATGGCAAGTGGAAAGGTAAAATTGTTCTTGGGGAGGGTGGGGGTAGTACAAGATATGGCAGGAGAATCTTGAGGAATGATGGCTTTAACTGTTTGACTTTAAAGCCAGAGAAATTATGTTGAGATTAGTCTGACTTTCACCTGTATCACTTGCAGGATACAGGTAGAAGAGCAGAGTTGGAGCCATTCTGGATCCAAGCTCTGTCTAACAAGTTAAAGACAGTATTATCCCAGTTCTTCCCTATTACAGGGCAGGTTTCCTTAGCTTCTCAGTCCTGGTGACTTTCTACACTTTCCACATGGTCATCTCTGCAGGTTATCCATAAACAATGTCCATTTGCTGAATAATCACCAAACATCTCTGGGGTCCTGGCTTTCTCAGTCTCTTATACTCTGACTTTCCTATTAATACTTCTCTTGGGTCTTGATATTGGAGATCAAATTTTTTGTTCAATTCTGGTTTTCTCCTTATGACAATTTGAAACCCTTCTATTTCATTGAATGGTCATTTTCCCCTTGAAGTATTCTGCTTAATTTTGCTGAGTAAGCAATTCTTGGTTGTAGTACTTGCTCCTTTGCCTTCTGGGATATCATGTTCCATGACCTCTGATTCTTTGTTATTGCAGCTGCTAAGTCCTGTGTGATCCCGATTCTGGTTCCCTGGCATTTGAATGGTTTCTTTCTGGCCACTTGACCATGGAGGACCTTCATGCCTGGTGCTTGCTGAGGGGGTAGGGTTGGGGGAGTGGCAGGAGCTGCTTGGGGCTAAACTGGTGGTAAACCAGGGTCCTGGTGCTGAGGCCGGTGGGGTGTATCTACATTTCCCAGGGATACCCTGAAGGTCACTGGAGGTTGCCTGTTTGCCTGGGGCTATGCTGAAGCATCTGATATTCTCAGAGGTGGGATCATCCCTTTTCCCTGGTTATGCTGAGGCATGAGGGGTGGGGGTGGGATTCTGGTGTTGGTGTCTACCTGTTCCACTGTACTGGGGCTCAGGATCTACCACTGATTTGCTAAGGTAAGGTTTGCTGTTGGATTGCTGGAATTTTTCTTGTCCTGTAGTGCATTCCCCTTTTACTTGAGTGAGACAGACCTTTCCTGCTGATGTTCCAAGTTTCTTGGGTTCAAAGTTTGTCATACCTTATCTTTATGCTGGTTCTGCTGTTCTAGGATTTGCTTTGGGACACCATTTTTATGGTTGTTTGGAGGTGATTTACTGCTTACTCCACCATCTTGGCTCAGAAGTCCTAAGATATTAATTTTAATTTGAATAACGAAGTAGAGCCCCCTCATTTTTACAGAGACCCAAGAAGGACATGTCATTGCCCAAAGTCCTGCAGTTCTGAAATATAGAGTTTTCTAGGGAGGTAGACCCTTTCATTACTTTCAAAGTACACATGATTACTAGAACAAGGCTAACAGCTTTGCCTATAAGAGAAAGCTCAAGATACCTTAGTGAACAGGTGAGAACTATGTGTAATTAGCATATCAATTGTTCAGAATCAAGGTATCTGCCATCAATATCTCCGCTCAACCATGAAATTATTAAATCCAGAGGAAATGAAAGAGAATGCTTTCCATTCCCTACAGCCTTAAAGAATCTGAAACTCTCTTTAATTCGTTGCTAAATCTAGGAATGAGAAAGTTCTAATGTCCTTTATCTGAATCCAAAACATTCTTGGTCTTTTGCGTTCAGATCTTGATGCTGGAATGAACATGAAGCTGAAGAGTGAGAATGGAGGAGTCCTTTGAGTGCATGACATACGAGAATAAATTCAAGGACTAGAAATGTTTAACTTAGAGAAATGGAAGAAAAAGGAAACACATGACAACCCCCTTCAACTTGGAGGAGCTTCTTATGGAAAATGCATGAGACTTGTTCTGATGCAGGGGGTGAAAGTTGTAAAGAAGCAAGTTTGGGCTGTCTAGCAGAAGTAACTTCCAAATAATGGAAGCTCTCTTAGAGTGAAATGAGCTGCTTCAGCAAGTAGGAGGGTTTGCCCTTTACTGGAGGGATTCAAGCAAAAGTCAGATGACCACTTGTTGCAAATGTTTTAGAGAGGACTCTCCCTCAGATGTGAATTGGACTGGCATATATGTTGGTAGCTGTTCACCTTTTAAGTCACATTTTCTTTGGGGGGGATGTATCAATAACTACTGAGATTAAAACCGACCCCTCCCACACCTATGGTATCCTCCTCTCCTTTAGATGCTTGTAAATTAGTTCCTTGTAAATTAATTCCTTACAATTATATGTCCTCCAGCATGGACCTATATTTGTTTGATCCAATAGAAATACCTTACTTTCTTTTTTTCTTTAGGGATATTTTTATCTCTTGTATTGGTGCTTCTGGGACTGAGGCATTAAGGTGCAAACAATATGGTACCAATGCCCTTAATGAATAAAAGTTTGATGTAATAATTTTTCAAATATTTTCTTCTCTTTGTAGTTCTTTTTCTGATTTCACCATTGAATGCCCTTAGGATGATTTTACTTAGTTGGATGTCTTTCCAAACTCTCTTTAGACTGCTTTTACCCTGCCATAATGTTTTATGCTTTATGAGAAAATACAGGATGTCAGTACAGTTTGAAGCTGTCATCGTTCAATTAGCTTTAAACTGTACTCAGACTTTTGGAACACCCTGTGCTACTTACGATCGTTCATCATTTTTCTTCATAAGATTTTAAAGATGTTTATATTCCAAGTAGAATTGATTTTTGGCATCCATCCCTCTCCATTTAGTAAGTAAGTCAGATGTTTATACTTCCTAGCTTCCTTTGGTCTTCTTGTTGTAGCAATTAATTCACATTGTTATAACTTCTGTATGAAAATATGATAGCTTTAACCAATATAATTATGTTGTCCATTTACCATCTTTGATTTTCAATGAGTTGTTCAAATAATTCAGAATTATTATAGTTTTTTTGAGATCAGGTGTCCTTATTTCTCCCGGGTTGGAAATGCAGTAGCCACCCATGAACTCACCCCCACTGCTGATGACCCACTCTATTTTAGAACTGAGCCAGTTTTCCCCCTTCCTTAAGTAACATAGTGGTCCCAGGTTTCCAGGGGGTTCACTATGCTGGTGGTAGGTTTAGTGCAGGATCCTGATTGACTTTAGTTTCATGGCACCTCAGAAATCCTGAACTTAAATTATCCACCAGCCTCAGCCTTGCCCTGGAGTAGTGTGCCACCAGTCCAGGATCTAAACTCTAATTATTTACCATATTTTTTCTCTGTTCTATCCTTTCTTCATGAGTATTACAAACTATTATTGTTTTTAGGAAATTGTCAAGTATTCTTACATTTATTCTAAGTTTCCCATAACAGCAAAAGCCCGGTCTCTGAAAACAAACATTATACTATTGTCACTGTATGACAGTGAGATCTGAATTGATGCTACCATTGCACAGCTAAAGATGAGCATCCCAGAGGAAAGGTTCATGATGAGTGTGAATATGCGACATCATAGTTAATCTGAGAAAGAACAGTAGTAAAGGGTGTCACCAAAGGATGGTAGGACAAAGAGAGAACCCTGATAACCTCATGACATTGAAAGAAAATGAGAAAGACCCCCAGAACAGTGAGTGGAGACCTTATAGGGGGCTTTGAGGAGGATGAGAACTGCACACAGAGGGCAGGCATGGTTGAGTGATGAGTTGCCTCATTGAAAGGGCTCCCAAATTGATAAGATCACAGATATGTTTGAGTATTTTCTTTAATTAGTCATGCCTAAAACATTTATTAAGCATCTACCATGTTCAGAGAACCATTCTAGGTACTTTCATTATAAAAATTAGAGAGGCAATATGACAGACGATAAAGAGTTTGCTGGACTTGGAATCAAGAGGACCTGGGTTTGAAGCCTATTTCAAATATTTACTAGCTACATAACCCTAGGAAAGTCAGTTGACCTCTATGAGCTTTTATTTCCTCATCTATTGAGGAGTATAATTTTGAGAATAAAATGTGAGGAGATAATGTTTTCTTTCTGAAAAGAAGAAGAAAGTCAAAAAGAGTATGCTTCAGTGTGTATTCAGAAAAAATCAATTCTTTCTCTGGAGACAGATAACTTTTTTTGGTCCATCATGAGTCCTCTGGAATTTCAATGGATCATTGTATTGCTGAGAAAAGCTAAGTCATTCCCAGTTCTTCTTCATGCAATATCGCTGTTACTGTGTACAATGTTCCCCTGGTTCTGCTCACTTCACTTTGAATCTGTTCATGTAAGTCTTTCCAGGTTTTTCTGAAGTCATCCGACATGTCATTTCTCATAACTCAATAGTATTCCATTACAATCATATACTACAGCATATTCAGTCATTCCCCAAATGATGGACATACCCTCGATTTCCAATTCTCAGCCACCACAAAATAACTGTTATATACATTTTTATTACAAATAGCTTCTTCATTCCTCCTCTTATCTCTTTGAGACATAGACCCAGAAGTGGTATTGCTGGATTAAAAGGTATGCACAGTTTTCTAGACCTTGTGCATAGTTCAAAATTGCTCCCCAGAATGGTTAGATCAGCTCACAGCTCCATCGATAGTACATTACTGCCCCAGTTTTCCCATATTCCATCCAACATCTGTCATTTTCCTAAGACAGTGTTTCAGACGATGTTGAAAACCTTAAAATGTTCAAGAAATGTGAGTTATTAATGTTATTGTTGTTGTTCTTACATACAGGTTTCACTCTTGAGGGGCTTATAGTCCAGTATCAGACGTTTCAAATTCTAGACCAGCAGTCATTTTCAGTGCTTTGGAAGGTTCTGTATCTCTCCTCCTAAAATGATTTCTCTGGAATATGGCCAATCAAGTTTGAGGACAGAAATAATCTGTAAATGGTATCAAAAGGCTAAGTTATCACCACTGAGCACCACAGTGTTACCCAGCTACATATGATGGTTTTTTCATTTTAAATCCAGTGACCAAGAAGACATGATTACTGCAGATAAAAAGGGAAATTCTCCTACCACAGCAGACAGAATTGGCTTCCATATCTGCTGTGAGATGAAAATTCCATTTCTCCTTTATAGATTTCTGTTACATCCATGACCTATAAGATTAAAGCTTTCAAATTGCACAAGACTTTTGAGTAGATTTGGTGTGTTTCAGAGAAAAGGGTTAAAATTAATTTTAAAATATTTTTGAGAACTTACGGATGTATGGAATATCTTGAAACAAGGAATGGAAGTTACTCTTCTAGAATAATGAGCAATGGAGTCAGAAGACCTGGATTCAAAGTCAAGCTCCCACTTACTCCGTGTGACCTTGAGCAAGACTTTTCCTTTTCTAGGTCTCAATTTCTTTATCTGTAAAATTAGAGGATTGGACTAGATCATATTTAAAGTCCAGTTCTAAAATCCTATAGTCCAGGTGGATGACCAGCAGTTGGACAGCGACGCAAACTTCAATAAATACTTCAGCTTGGACCTGGGCTGTTTACTTTGGAGTAGAATAGACTTTGGATCTTCTCAACTGTCAGAACTGTCATGTGGAAGAAGAGTCACGTTTCTTACTCTTCTTGAGGCCAGAGGGCAAGATATTCTAGGAATAATGGGAAAAATGGGAATAATGGGAAGAAGCTATTAGAAATACAGTTTAAAGCTGAATGTAAGGAAAAAATTCCCAAGAATTACAATATTCCTCAAATGGAGCGGTAGTGAGTTCTCTCTCATTTGATACCTTCACACAGAGGCTGGGTGGCCACTTGTCAGGCTTGTTATAAAGGTATTCCTGTGAGGTTTGGGGTCAGACTAGAGAGCCTTCAAAGCCCCTTCCAATTCTAAAAGTTCAGTTCTGTGATACTGCCATACAACTATAATCTCATTAATATGGTCATTCCTTTCATCAGTGCAGATTGCACTTTATCCTTTCCTTCAGATTCTGTGTGATTCTTGTCCACATTCTTCCATAGACCTTTAAAGTTTTGCTCATCATGCTGGGAAACTTCCACTGGAATTTTTTGGGGAGAATCTGGCTTATGGACAGAGAAGATATAAGAACCATTGTATTCGTAGCTTGGAACCTCAGTGTCAAGTCATCCTTGCTGGTGGTCTCACTGATATTGTGCCATAATCATACTAGTCAGGTCCTTGACTCATTCCATGTGACTAAGCCCACCATTTAAGACAGCTACTTGGTAGCCTTAGAGCTGGAAGGGACTTTAGCGTCCATCTAGGTGAGGATCAGAGATATAGTAGAATGTTGGCAGAGTTAGGATTTCAATCCAGACCATCTGGTCCCAAATCTATGATTCCCTCTACTGCACCATGATACCTAGACTTGCCATTACTGTATTCAACCTGAGATTTCCCCCAATCAGCCAACCCTCTCTAAAGGGTTCTGTCTAAGCTACTCCAACAGAATATAAGTTTATTGAGAGAAGGGCTTTGTTGTTTTTATCTTTGTGCCTGGCACATAGTAGGTACTTATTGATCGATTAAAGTCCTAGCCTCTTGGGAATAGGAAAGACAGAAATAGGAGGATAAGCTGGGACAGGGGAATGGAGGTAGGAGAGACAAGGGGTTATGGCAAAGGAAGATTTACTCTCAAAGAGAGAGACTGAGTGAGAACTGGAGAAATTAGACAGCGGGAAAGAGGGGTTCAGGAGGTCTATTTGGTTTACATCATCATTATTTGGATTTTGTATAATTTGTTTCATTCTCTCAGCCTCATTTCCCAAATCTTTAAAATGTGGGGGTTGGGCTAAGTGACCTCTAAGGTCCTTTGTACCTCTGACCTTCTCTAAGTCCACATTTTTCCTCTTAGGAGAAACTGCTTGTCTAGTCTTCCTCTGATGACTAGATGTTTTCAGTTTCTATACCCCCCCCACCCCAATGGTATTCTATTAGCATAACTCATCCCCTCCTGCTGAAGGAAATGTTTTCTTTCTGTGTGTTCTGACAGCTGAGATACAGTCTGACCTTGGATTAAGATCTACTTCCTTGCAATTATCATTCTTCACTAGCCTTGATATTTCCGTTGATCTATGATATAAAACTCAGAGAGAAAAAACAATCCAGAAATATCAGATGTCTTAGAAAACACAGGAACTATGAGCCATGGTGGCAGAGACTGTATTGCATACACAACACACCCTGATGGGACAGTTTGGACCTTTGAGATTGGTGTGGAAAATAAATCTTTGACCAAGGGAAGGCATGATGGTTTGGGGATAATGAGATTTTCAAGGTGGCTGCTACAGTGCAAGTGGGCCATCAGAAGACCACAAGATATATGGCAAGGAAGCTTTGAGTACCTTAGGAAAAGTAGAAAGTTCTCCTCGATTTTGACCCCTTGAGACAAAGTCCCATTCACTATATGCTAGTTATAGCTCTCATCCCAAGCACAGACTCTGATGTTCCAAGTTGCCTCTATTGATCTTTAAACTTTTAACTATGAAGAACATACATAATCCTTATCTTTTCCACTTCTTCATACACTCAGCAAGCCAATGACAGTGACTGACTTGCCATCCTCCTCACATAACACTCCATCTCTGGCCTCCTAGCATTTGCAATGGCTATTCCCCATGTCTGGAGGGCTCTCTCTCCTCATCTCTGCCTTGTGGTTTCCTTCAAATCTCTGCTGAAATACTGTCTGTCTGTCTACATTCCTCAAGAAGCCTCTCTTGGTCCTTCTTAATTTTAGTGCCTTCTTTCTATTGATTATTTTTAATTTATCTTATCTCTTGTTTGTTGTTCCACCAATAGACTCCTTGAAGGTAAGAATCATCTTTTACTGTTCTTCATAGCTCTAGTGCTTAACACAGTGTCTGGCACATAGTAGGCATTCCATAAGAAAGTCAGCTAACTGATTAAAAAAAACACCTTACATTTAAATAATGCTTTCTGTATTTTAACCCTACCTTGAAAGAAATGGGTAAAGCGTATAAAGAGATTGGTTTGACAAACCATAAAGATATTGGTTTGTCCAGATGTGTTTTCCCACTTTAAAAGTAATTTTGATCTTAAATAACCATATTAAATACTGGAAAAAGAAGACATTTATAGAACCAGAAAATCTTAGAGAGAAAAGAGACTGAAGCCATTAGTCAAATAGTTTAAGCTGTACCTAAACAAGGCAATGTGATGTAGTGGGAAAAAACCCTGTCCTGGAAGCCAGAGGCTGTGAATTTAAACCCTGTCCCTGCCACATGTGTGACCAAATCCCTTCTTTTTCCTTGAGTTCTTTCCCTGTAAAATGGTGGCATTGGACTCCATGGTTTCTGGAGTCCCTCCTAACTCTAGGGATCAATCTAGTTCTAACTATGTGATGACTAAGCAATCTTTGTCTTCCCTATTATTTTTCTATTTCTTTACTCTTTCCAGAAATTAGAGTACTATAATCTCTTCCTCTCCATTCTTTACTCTGTTATGCCTTCCTACTTGTTCCTGGCTGACCCAGGGGTGCTCAATACCCAGCTGGGACTGGAACTCATTTTTCCTCCTTCCTAATTAAAGGTGTTAGAAATAGAATTATAAGGGAATATTGAGCTTCATATAACGAAGCTCTAAAGAGTGTGACAAGAGTTCACATCTTTATAGGCACTGACAGAAATGTGACCTTTTTGCTCTCTCTAGTTCTCTCTCTCTCTTTCTCTCTAAGAAAATTTAGGGTCATGGAATGCACATTTAAGTGCATGTGATGAGTTTATGGCTACTTCTTTCCGTGTCATTGGTTGCACTCAGAGACCTTGGCATCTAGCCTCACAAGAAAAAAACATCTAGCATGTTATAGCAAGATACCTCGAGAGACCTCAAGTGTTCTGCAACTGGTATGCAACTTTTCTTATGGGTAAAGAGAGGCTCTGGGTCTTGGGGGCATGGACTTCTGGGAATTGTAGTTCCAAGAGACCATACGAGTGTCTCTCCAGATTAGAAGAGGAAGTATTATGAGATTCCAGGTTCTGAGCTGGGGCAGGTGAGTGGGAGATTGGTTTGGCTTGGAGGAGGCAAGCATTGACAGCAGCAAGTAAACCAAAATGGCAGCCAGAGAGAAAAGAGCCTCTCTATGGAATATGACTTTGGAAACCAGAATCTGGGAGTTGCAGGCTTGGTTTTAGCCATCCAAACCTCTGTTTACTTGAAAAGATTCTGATAGGTGTGACTAGAACGAACAGGAGCCGTTAACTATTGTCCCTCTTTGAGATCAATGAAAAGACAATAAAGGCTTAGCACTGTATCTGTAGTTGTCAGATATTTCCTATATAATTTCCCTGTTTCTTAAGCTGGTCCTAATTTTTGTTGTTTTCACACAAAACTATAATGACTTATAACCTCAAGGTGATTCATGTCTGTTATTAGTTTCATACAGGAAATATTGCAATGAAACAATGGGGTGATTCAACAAATAATTTGTATTACACAGAACTAAATAGGATAGAACTTTGAACTTTGGTCTCAAATGTGAAGTTGGTGGGGTTTTTTCAGCACTTCTCCCACCCTTATCAATCCCTGCCTAGATGAAGGCTGTACTAAATGAGAGAGAAGTTCATGGTATTGGTTTCATAAATTTACTTACGAGTAGAGAAAATAGCTAAGGACTTGTGGCAATTTGTCTAAGACTATTGAGTCATAAATACATAAATTTAGTTGCCGTGACAGATATTCAAAAGTAGAATGCTCTTCTCATGGAAAGATAGTTTTCAGGCTGAATTCACTCCTTCTCCCTTCTCCCACTCCTATTATTCTTTTTTTATAGGCAATTCAAAGGTTCTCTGTGCTGAGTAAGGAGCTGAGTAGAGACTGCCTAAGATAGAATCTTGTCCCAGGTCAGCTAAGGGAAGAATTTGACCAACCAAATGCTGGGGATGGGAGTGTGTGCTTAGAGACAGTGGATACCTCTTCTTTTTGCTCTCACTTTCTCCTTAAACTTCCAAACCTTGCCAGAAAGTGACATCTAGTTGTTACAGCTACTTAGTAATAGAAAAAGGCTTTTTTTTTTCTTTTTGTCCTTCAAGGAAGAACATTTTCAACCAAAAATCACCACCATTGATAGTTTATATGAGTCATAGAAAGTAATTCTAAACATTTTTTTAAAAACCAACCTGAAAATTTGTTTCCTCTAATAACATTTCATCCCAGCTATGGCTGTTCTCCCAAACATATACATGTACCTTTTTTGCACTCCCTATTCTCACAAATGCACCCCAAATCCACACTCCAGAGGCATATTTTGATGGTTCTGATGCAGACTGTGGTTTGTACACACTCCTTTCAGATTATATGGGTTGACAAAGGCCATGTCTGGCATTCGTTCCAGTTCTTTTACTCTCTCTATGACTTTCTCAATGTTTCTTTTTGACTATTCATAGTACCAACCAATCACAGAATGTAAAAGGTGAAAGGGTCTATGGAGACTTCCGAATTCTTCCTTTACCTAAGCAGGACTCTACCCCTATAACATGTCAGCAAATCATCATCAAAGCTCTGCTTGAAGAATTTCTAGTGAGGGAGGTGTCATCATCTTCTAAGGCAAGCAGTTTGTCCCTATCTCAAACCTAAGCAAGCCTCTCTGAAACTTCCACTCATGGCTCCTC
>JAQQSK010006573.1:0-14370 GCA_028658325.1 Potorous gilbertii
TAAATTTTTCTCTCTTGGATCTATTTTCCAGGTCAGTTGTTTTTCCAATGAGATATTTTAGAGTTTCTTTTATTTTTTTTCATTGTTTTTATACTTCATTTTTCATTTGACCAATTCTCCTTTTTAAGGAGCTGTTTTCTTCAGTGGATTTTTGTCCTTTTCTGAAGCTGTTGATGCTCACATAACTCTCACTTCTTTTGTCAATTTTTCTACTACCTCTCTTATTTGATATTTAAAATCATTTTTTAGCTTTTACAAGAAGACTTTTTGGTCTTGAGACCAATTCATGTTCCCTTTTGAGGCTTCATATGTAGGCGTTTTTAAATTTAAATTTTTGTCCTCTTATGAGATTGTGTTTTTATCTTCCCTGTTGACATAATGACTTTCTATGGTCAGAACTCTTTTCTCTTTCTACTATTTTTTTTTTTACTATTTTTGTGATTTTTAAAGTTGAGATCTGTGCCTGGGACACAGGAGGCACTGTTCCAAGTTTCTTATGCTGAGATCTAGGGGCCTGGTCATTGACTTTCTACACCAGGGCCTTGGGTGCTGACAAGGTGTCCACTGAGCTGTGGTGACCTTGCTAAGTTGTGGTTTTTGTGTAGGGGGTTGCTGGGCTTGCAGTCTGCTTTCTGTGCTGGGGCTGGAGGTCTCCCAGCTGGCCTGCTATGCCACTGGCCTGCTGAGCCAGGATCATGAGGCCTGGGTTGCTGACCTGTGCTGTGGCTAAGAGCTTCCTGTTGACTTGCCGGGACACCATCTGGGCTTGGATGTGCTCCTCTTTTACGTAAGTGACATAGACCTTTCTTGAAGTTCCTTTAAATTATCTTAATCTGTCCAATTATTTCACTCCGTTTTTTTTTGGTTCTGCCATTCCAGAATATGTTTAGATGTGTGCTTTAATGCCATTGTCAAGAGAAACTTGGGAGAGCGCAGGTAACTTCCTGACTTTTTTCAACCATTTTGGCTCTGCTTCCTCCTGAAACTATTCTGTAAGGAGACAAAGGACATTAAGGCCTGAAATTCAGAATTGTAAATTATACAGTATATACATTTCTTATCTCTTTCTCTCCTTGCTACATTTCTCTGACTGTTACCACCTCTTTACCTCTTCCAACCTGTCAGCATTAGTTCAGATTAGATGAGTGACCCACCCGAGAGAGAAGAGTGGGAGTTGTTGTCTCACCCCTTGCTGGCTTGAGGATTGAACAGAAGGGAATTGAACTGGATTTCCTTTAGAAGATTACAAAATTTATTTAATGACCCTAAGCTTATCTTGGAACAAAGACCCATCTTTTTTTTTTCTTTTTAACATCAATACTCTCACTGTGATGTGTTATAGTTTTTAGTAAAGTACAAGACTTTGAACGTGTGTTGAATCTAGAAAGGCACTAAGATCTATGAAAATGAATATTAATAGTGCTCATTGGGGGCAATTTTGTGTTTTCTCTCAACTAAGCTATCATTAGGCTAGCACTATCCTGACAGCATACGGGCCTTTGCCAGTTTTTGTTTCATGTATTGGCATTATACAAAGCCTTGAGCTAGTATTGCAAAACCCTGAAGATTCCACAATAAAGAGAGGGAAACAAGAAGATTGTGTATTTGCTTTAAATCTCTTTCTATCATTTCTTATACTTCTTAGCAATAGTAATTATTTTTCAGGGCTGTCTACATACAGTAAGAATTATTCTTTAAAAGAAGTGGGTCCCTAACTCAATAGATCAGACTAATTCCATAAGTTATTTAGTTCTTCTTCTTGTAATAAAATCTGGACACAGAGATTTGTTATATTTTGTCTCTCCTCTTTCAATGTGGTAGGTGTTTGGGACCTACTCATTGCAAGCATGATGTGATTTGTTTGCTATATGAATTGTTCCTTTTCAATGTAATGTAATCTACGTTAGTGGTTTCTACATTGGCATTTTAAAATCTCTTTTTTCTGCTCTTCCTAAGGCAGAGGGCCCTTGTAATTATTTCTGAGGTTCAAGTATGTTAGCTAAATCTGGGCAGAAATATTCTCTAAGCTGCATTCCTTCTTAGATGGTCTTTTGAGGTCTTTCTAAAAACATTACACAGGTAGAGGGCAAACATTTTTTGCTTAAAATCTAATCAACATATCTTGTTAGAGAATCATTCCGAAATGAATGCATTTTGTGCCTTTTTGGACTGCATGTGGTTTCCAAGAGTTTCAGATATATGCTAGAGGTTTTGAAGTTATGTGTCATTTTGCTGTGGATATAAGTATTTTACCCCCTGTATTGATGGTTGCTGAATTTCTACTCACTGTACAGAAGCTGCTTTTTGCATTATACATTTTATCCCTATCACTCTTTTTATATAGAGATATGTCAAAAATTTCTAGTAGGGTTGTTGTTGAAATATTTATAGCAAAAATTGATACAGGCATTAAAGGTCTAAAGAGATACTTTCTCATATATCCCTTCTGAATCAGTGTAAGAATAACTCTCCTCATTTTATAAATGTAGAAAAAATTGAAGCATAAGGAAATAAAAGAACATGTCAAAGGTCAGAAAAATGATGCGTTACAAGCCCAGAACTTTCTTACACATGCAATATGGAGTGACATTAGAATAAATTAGCACTTAACATTAAAAGTATAAACAATGAAATGGCAATTGTTTAGATAGCTATATGTGAGTAACTACACCTCTGGATAAATGGGAAAAAAATGTTTACTCTGTAACAAACACTGTGCTAAATTCATAGTGGAATGGTGGCAAGAAAAGTGAGATAGTCTATGACCTTGGGGATTTTACAGAGAAGGTAACACAAATCAGGGAATGATGGCCAGGAAACTCTGTTTTGGACTGAGAAATCAGTATCATGAAAGAAGTCATTGGATAAGAAGTTGATATACTCTTTCCAGAAAAATAAAAGGGGTAGCTTTGGATGGATTAATGAGCCCAGACAGCAATGTCGGTGTGGGCGTGGATGGATAGAATTGTGGCATCAGGACAGATAGTAAGCTTACCTGTGTGAATGGGCCAAATGGGATATGAATCATGGTCTAGTTTGGGGCCATCTATATATAGTGAGTTAGGCATTCGACTCCCCAATAAAGATTGCTCTTCTTTATGACAGCTGTTCTAAAGTTTACTTTATTTAACTTCCCCGGGCACCCCTTTTGTGGCATTCTCTCTCTCTCTCTTTCTCAGTCTGACTCTATCTCTCTCTGTGTCTCTCTCTCTGTGTCTCTCTGTTTCTGTCTCTGTCTGTCTGTCTGTGTCTCTTTCTCTCTCTCATCTAAACCTGCCTATTCCTGAATTTCTGTAGGAAACTCCCAGTGTGGAGACTCATTCTACTTATGCAGTACAGAAACATGTCTGTTACTATTAGAGAGCTGCCTGAGCCATTGAGAGATTAAGTGACTTGTACATGCTGGCACAACTAAGAATGTCAAAGGCAGAAATTGAACCAAGAGCTTCCTAATTCCAGGGACAGTCCTTTGGCCTAAAGGCATGTTTCCTCGCCTCAGGACCCACAGTCATGCTCAATAATTCTGTTACTTGATTGACTTAGTTCATTATTCCAATATAGTTCCTGAATCACGTATAGAAGTGCTCTCGAATTGCCATTAAGATTTAAAACTTTCTCTGGTTGAGAATTGCCAGTTTAATTTTCACTTCCAAATCAGGTTATTCCCTTGATCCTCCCCCACACCCTTAGTTATCAAAGCTGGTTTTTTGAACTACACACATTACCTTTCAGAATCCTCATCTTTGTTTTATTGCATCCTCTCATTCGAATTTGGAAATCAGATGGTTTCTTTCATATAACACAGTGTCCTAATTAAAATATTAAAAGATGGATTTTGAATGGAGTGAATTTACATGGGGATGAAAAGATGCATGGTGCAACGGCTGACATTTCCCATTTATATTTCAATGGCACTTTTGTAGTGCCTTCTTTAACCCTCTCTGCATTTAATGTAGTGGATGGAGGGGAGGTGTGGAATAGGAAGAGAAGGGGAAAATGGCAAAAGGAAAAAATAGAGTTCAGAGTTCAACATCATATATATATATATATATATATATATATATATATATATATATATACACAGATAGATAGATATAGAATATATATATATACGTATATATATATATATATATATAGCAGAGAGGAAGGAATACATCCCTTTCCTGGTTAAATTTTATACTCTAGAACAGCATAAGATCACAGAATTAAAGTGAAAAGAGACTTTGGGTAGCATGTCATTTGACTCTCTCATTTTTTAGATGAAGAAACATTATTAGAGGTTAAGTGGTTTGCACTGTCACACTAGTAGGAAACTGCAGAACCAGGATTCTAAAGTAGGTTGAAAATTCAGCATGTCTTCACTATGATAGTTACCAGATGTCCATTTCACAAAGAATGAGATCACTGTAAAGAAATCTTTTCTGAATAGAAAGGTCCATGACAAAATAGTTAAAAAAAATTCATTTGTTAAAAAATCCAGAATATCAAGGTAAATAATGAAAAGGGGAACAGGGAAAATGAAACATCTAGACCTCAAACTATATTATAAGGCAGCAGTCATCAAAACCATTTAGCACTGGTTTAGAAAAAAGAAAGAAAAACCAAAAAAACAGGCTAGACAAAGGAGAATAAGGAACAATGGAACTCAATGATAGCACGTTTTCTAAAGTGGAAAACAAATTACTTAGAAAAAATTCTTTATTTCATAAAAAATACAACTGAAAAAAACTAGATCCTATGTGTACCTGCCAAATTGACTTTTCTCTGAGTTCTTCCCATGATATAAATTCTATTTCTCATTCCATCCTTGTGCCTTTATGTACATTGTAACTTATGCCTGGAACATATTTTCTCTTTAGTCCCACCTTTTAGAATTATCAGTGTCAGTTCAAATGTAAGATGCATGCTATATATAAAATACATCTGTTGTTATTTGTCCTTTATTTTTGAAAAGAACCAATGACATCATGGGTGCTGGTCTGACTTTCTTATAAATGAGATTTAAGTGAGGGAGAGCTGCACAGTATTGCCAGCCTCACTCTTTCTTCACAGTCATGGAAGTCCAATGGCAGGACAAAAATCAAGATGATTGGTAGTGGTCCAGGATGCTGTGGATGGTCTTGGTGCCTATGATGTCTTACCCAGTTCCAAGTACTCTAGACTACCTGCTTCTGCCTCCTTCATGGTGGTTGGAACAAATTGTTCTCAATTGTCCATTCTTCAGGTGGAAGATTTCTCATGCTTGGCATAGACATTCCACTAACTCACCCAGTTTTGAGGCACCTTGGTTACCTTTAACCTGGTTTATCTAGTCTGAGATAGGGGGTGTGGACCCTAGGCATACTACAGCTTTTTGGAACCACAGGTGAGAGTTGCATGACAGGAAGATACCAAATGTAGATGAAAAGTCCTGAAGAGGTCTCAGCAAATCCTCACACCAGAGATACTAGCCTTCCCTGAATTTCCCATATGGCCAGAGAGAAGTGTAAACAATGCTGGCCAGTGATGAAGGTGCAATATGGGGAACAGAACATTTTCTTCCATGAATATATCAGAAATTCTACTATAAATCATCTCCAGGAGACAAGTTCACATAATTGTGTAATTATGCTCTCAGAATCATTCTGTTCTTATTGTAAATGGCAAAAAAACTTTTCTATGACATGAATATAGACTATACCACAGTCAAATTTGGCATGCATAAAAATGGAAGCAAGTTTCATATGTTCTTAACAAAATGATTGGTGCAAGAACTGTTCCAAGAAATATATTTCTATGTCTGTGTGTGCATATACATATACACACATATACATATAGGCATACATGAAAACATGGATTCTATCTCTCATTCCATCTCTATACCTTCATACAGGCTGTCACTTATGCCTGGAACGTATCTTCCCTTCAACTTCACCTCTTAGAATTTCCTATATCATTTTCAATGTAAGATGTATGCTATCTATTAAATAAGTTTGACATACATATTGCACTTGTTTTGCATGTGAACAATGCCCTTATTCCACCATGGTTTGGGGGTTTGACTGGAACATATTTATCTGTGACTTGCTTTTGGTCATCTAAAAGTACTTACTTCTATAAAAGTAAGTTGTTGATTACAATATTCTCCCAAAGGTTCTACCTAGCTATAAAATATAGAATAAAATTATTTGAGAAGAATTGTAAATTTGCAAAATAACTGAAAAAGCAATGGGAAAACATCACATTGGATATAACATTTTACCAATGGATGTATGTCTATGTAGAAGACACGGAGAAAAACATTCAATAACAGAAATGAAGGGGACAGGGTGGATAACAGACATCCAGAGCTGCTCATTGAATGTGATAAGTCAGAGAAGATTTCTCAGGGACCTAAGTCTAAAGTAAGGCAGACATAAGGCCTGAGATTCAATTTATCAAAACTCATATGATATGGGGAAACTTGAAGTTGTGAAATTGTCTGTTGTCTCTCTCTCCAGTCTTGCTGAGTCCCATTTTCCTATTTCTGAAAATAAAGACCACTCTCTCAGGCTCTTGACCAAAAGGGTTAAGGGAGGGTTTTATAGTTTTCTGCTATATAACCTTGCATCTACTTCTGTAAAATGCTCCCTTCCTCCAATCTGCTTGGAGGAGGGTGGAGTTCAGTTCTTGCAAGAACCTAATAAAGGACTTTCTGTTTGTATTTTGAGATGCCTCTGAGTAGTCAATTTGAGTAGGGGTCTCACCATTCTGCACATCATCCATACCCTTTAGACAGAACAATGAGGCTAAAGGGTTCAAAACATATTATTAGAAATTCTTTCAAGGAAATTTAGATAGATATGGACAAAAAGGTGGAGAAGAGGAAGGGGTAGAAGCAGTGTGATCAACTTTACTACAAGGAATGTAGGGTCTGATAGAATCTCAGATTCTTCAGGGAATCTGAATAAGCTCACTCTTTGTGTGTAATGCCTCTGGACCTTATCAATAAAAGATGACAGAACATGTGTGGTACGTGTGTTTTATATTCATCCTTGCAAATTCCATTATGTCAAAGAGGCAGAGTTTTGTATGTGTTGGAACAACTAAGGAGGAATAGTTAAGATAATACTGGTCAGGAATAGTTAAAATAATACCATCCTCAAGTTAATTATGTAAATTATGTTTTATGTTTATTTAATAATTGATTATCTTGAGGAGATCAGAAGAAAGTGACCATGTTGGATGGCTTTATTAGAGCCATTCAGGGGAGTTCTATGACTAGTGGAGTTTCTTTATGATTTAACTAGACTGTTGGAGCTCATTTTTCAGTTTGTTGAATATAAGGTCAAATATTTCTTGTCATACCTTCTGCATATATAAGCTAAACAGCTAAAGTGAGCTTTATCCCCTTCAAGGAACAGATCATTCACCAGTACCATTTACCACTTAACTGCTGATCAAATAGACTTTACCTCTAGATAAAACTATGCTTCTGAGAAAATAAAATAGGTCATTCGTTTCTTTTAGTCTCCTTCCATGCATTTCAAAGGAAAGCATACTGGAATGCAGACTTCACTCAAATATTCTCCGCGTGATAAAAAAATTGTTAAACTATACTATACTACACTGGGCATTCACCTTGACATTTAGGGATATATAAAACATGCTGTTAACAAAGGATTCAAATGGATCTTTGATGGAATGAAACAAGAATATATTTAGATGCCTACTGTGTACCAGACACAGTGGTAAGTGTTCCACAAACATCTCCTTTACATCTCACAGAACTCTGGGTATTGGGTACTACTATCATCTCTATTTTACAACTGAGAAAACTGAAGAGACAGAGGTTAAGTGACTTCTCCAGGGTCACCCATCCTACAAGTATCTGAATTAAGATTTAAAATGTCAGGGTTTCCTGAATCCAGGCCCAGGGGCCAAGGTCTCCCAGTGCATCTTGGGTCATCTCCAGTCATCCTGACGAATATCTAGTCACTGGATTCAGATAGCTCTGGAGGAGAAATGAAGCTGGTGACCTTGTGCAACCCTCCCTCACTCAAAGTAAAGTCAAGCACAAGTAATGTCATCATTTCTCTGATGGCATGGTTTCCTTCAGCAGTGAAGGACTAACACAGCTAATATTATCCCCATTTTACAACTGAGGAAACTGAAGAGACGGAAGTTAAGTGACTTCTCCAGGGTCACCCATACTACAACTATCTGAAGTAGGATTTAAAGTGTTAGGCTTTCCTGAATTCAGGCCCAACACTCTCCACTGTTTCACCTAGCTGACTCATCTCATTGGCATGGATATTCCCTACAAAGATATGAATCCTAAACTATCTATGCATGATTACCCTATGTAACTCTTATTCACGTCTGCTTCAAGTTCACCACAGGAAGCCCATAGAACATGTTCATTTTCTCCTGACATCTTCAAGATGATCAATTATTATACAAACACAATATAATTCTCAAAATTAACTTGATGACTGTGGTAATATCTTGAGTAGTATTGTGTTAACTATTCCTTCTTAGTTACTGACGTAAATACAAAATAAACTTTACTTTTTGAGCCAAATACAATAGGAGATTAAAGAGCCACTGTTAAATAGTCATTTGATTCACTCTTAGGTAAGATTTTACTGTCATTTTATTTTTCTATTTTCTAGTTCTGTTTTGAATGATAGATTGAACAGGGAATAATAATGTATCCTTCAAATATGAAAAAAATATGAAAATGTAACTGTGGTACTTGAGAATAAGTCCTTCAAATAATTTAAGACTTCATGGCATCAGTTTTCTGAAGGACTGTCACATTGCAAACATATCAGATTTGTTCTGCATGGTCCCAGAGAGCCCAACTAGGAGTAATGGGAGAAAGTTACAAAAAGACAGATTTTGGTTGGACTTAAGTAAATATTTCTTAGAAATGAGAGCAGTTCCAAAGTGCCTTTGGCTACCTTTCAGACTTGGGGGTTAATACTTCCTGAAAGTCTTCAAATAAATTCTACATAACCATTTCTCTGAGATATCATCGAGGGCATTCTCAGGAAGGTGTGGGTTTTGGACTAGATAACCTTTTGATCTTTTCCTATCCTGGGGTTCTGTGAAATGTTTGCATATTTTGTTATTCAGTCATATAGATCAACCCTGCCAGCAAAACTGATTAGATAACATTTTCTCAAGTACTTTGTAGACCAGAGGCAATCTTCATGTGGAGAGAGAAGAACAGTGCATATCGATCTATAATCAGAGTAGTGAGCAACTAACAATAGGCTTCAGAGGACTGCCATAGCTATTTTCAGCAATTAAGAACTATGTGGCTATACTTTCTCTATAAAACCCTCTCACCTGTGGCATGCTCAGAAAAATGCTGCACATAAATTCAAGATAGACCTGGATTCAAATCCTTCCTGTGATATTACTTCATTGACCATGGACAAGTTACCCAGTCTTCTGAACCTCACTTTCTTTATCTATAAAGTTGGAAAAATAATCCCTGAAATTCCTACCTGATAGAACTGTCAAATGACAAAATGTATGTAAAGCATTTTGCAAATCTTAAAATACCATGTATTTCAGTCACTGTTACTCCCATACTGTATCACATCACAAAATATAACATGAAGGAAGGGGAAAGATGTCTACTTCATTTATAGCATTCTGGAGTTAGAAGGAATCTGGGATTATTTAGTTACAACTTTCTCATTTTGCAGATGAAGAAACTGAGACTGGAGGAGTGGTTTAACTTGTCCAGAGTCACATAACTTGTTAAATAACAGTCAAGATTAGAGTTCAGGTCTTCCAATTACTATCCCAGTATTTTTTACATTGGATCATTCAGCTTCCACAATGCAAACCTTCAAATGATATTTTTGATTTATTCAAAGAGTAGCTTATTATTCTTAAACAGTAAATTTCTAAGAGACTGATAAATGGATAGATGGAACACTGTGGAGTATAGACAGATTCCATTTTTCAACTGATTAAATAGACGATCCTGGTGATCAAGGGAATTTATTTGTTTTTATTCAATTAAACAAGCATTTCTCATAATTATATGCCAAGTATTCTGCAAGTTGATGGAAAAAATACAAATCTGAAACAATATCTATTGTCAAGGATATTATGTTCTATTAGGGGTAGGTGATGGAAATAGCATGCATATGAGCAAATACAAAATAAATTATAAAAAATATTAAATAAAAATGAAGAGGTGGTAATAACTAGAGATCAGAAAATGATTCTTGTAGAAAGTTGCATTTGATCTTTTTCACATTCAAAGAAGGAGATTCCATGGACACATGGAATTTTCAAAAAAGCAAATGATTTAAGTGGTACAGTGAGCACTTTCTGTTTGACTTATGTGCTGCAGAAGCTACCTGACTAAAAAAAAATCTATTCTTCATTAATTTGTAAAATAGTGGGCACCAGGTAATTGATGTATCTGTAGAACTGTAACATAGGCACTTCCATATGGGTCTTTTATTCTTCCTTTAAAATATTTTTGGGAAACCTAATGAATTGTCAGGCATAATATATCCTGTAATATAGAGGGACTTTAGCATACCTTGGGGGACACTCAAGCTTTTGATTCCCACCATTTTCTCTGAAAGCAAGAATCCTTTTAGAGCATTTGTCTCTGTCAGTATTACAGTGTCATTTCTTTCAATAGAGACTCCTGGGTTTTATATGCAAATATCTTTACCTGAGTATCTGAAAATTCCTCTTACAACCATCTTCAAAGTCAGTGTGGATCAAAGTGCCAGGGGCTTACATCAAAACCACCAAATGCTTTTTAAAGAACCCTCTTTGTCTTTTTAAATTTTATTTTAGGGTGTTTTTTTTTAATTTTTGCCTGCAGTTCAAAGTAAGTTAATAAACATTATCTCCCTGATTCTGTTATCGCAAAGCAACAGTTTAAATTGGCTTTCTTATGAGATCACCCTGAAGATGAGGTAGTTTTATGGGCAGAATAAAAAATAGCTACTCTATTGTTTTATGTACTGTAAAAAAAATAGAAGATCAAAATCTTGTGAGGGGAAAAATGAGCTCCAGAATTATAGGATTTTTGTAATTTCTACTTTTAATGGAAAACAAGGGGGTCACTACCATGCCTCTTGATATAAGGGTGTTTTTGAGCAATTATAATGCTGTGCACCATAACATTTGTTATTTCAACTGGCCATCTTTGACCCAGAATGACTAATTGCTCTGCAGTCAGACTGGCATATTAAAGTTCCTGGGGGGTAAGTAAATATGCACACAGGCACACACACATATAGATGCATATGCATATTTACACATGCTTATATATGTATGTATATATATATATATATGTGTGTGTATGTATGTGCATACCCCTTAACTTGCTATATTATTGTGGCTATTGACAAATATAATTTTAACTTTAATTATTATTCATTTAAGCTTTTAAAGAGAGACAGTATGATTTAGTCAGTGGAAAGCTTGTTGGACTCCATTTAAGGAAAAATCTTGGTTTGAGTTCTTCCTCTTATACTTATTAAGTGGCCTTGGGCAAATCAAATGAATATTTCTAGAGGAGAGGGAAGATTTCGTTGTCTTCCTATATATTTGTTACTTAGTACAGTAGACCCTTGGGAGGAACTTAATTAGCATGTGGTGGACAAATAGATAGATAAGTGAATGAAGCCATTTAACCTCTTAGCTTTAATTGCCTTTTTCATTGTTTGAAAAATGGGGTTAATAGTAACTTCAGTTCTTTAGATTTTTACATGGATAAAATGAGATAAAGTATGTAAAGTCCTCTGCAAACTTCAAAGTCTAAATGTCAATATAATGATGACTTTGTATTGAATTGTTGTTTAGTATTAGATATTAATAGTATTTTTACAGGATAAAGAAAAGTTCCAAGCACCAACGACATCAAATTCTAAAGACAGAAATCATTTTGCTTATAGTAATACATTTAAAAAATGCTAATGACTTGTTGACTTTTCTGAAGTATTTAAGCAATAGAAATTGTTCACTTTTAATACTTTTAGAGACACTTTAAGCTCGCAAAAGGGCATATGGAACATGGGATAAGGGAAGGAGGTATCAGTCTTAAACATTAAATTATATAGGTTTAAATTCTGACCAGTTATTCAACTTGCAGATGTGCAACTGTGGAGAAGTCATTTCTAACTCTGCAATTTGCTGCCCATGTGAGCTTGGGCAAGTCACCCACCCTCTGTAAGCCTCAGTTTCCTGATCTATAAAATAGTTCTAATGATAGTTGTATTATTCAACTCATAGCCTCATTGTGTAGAAAGTCCTTCATAACACTCCAAACGGAAGTTATCATGTTAATTAATAAATGCCTTTTCCTTCATTCACCCTTCACCTATTTAATAGGGTCTATTAAAGCTTTGTCTGACATCACTATGACATTTATGATTTCTTAAATGCTTCTCAGCCATCGTCATGTCAGCTTACAAATGTTTTTTTCCGTTTTATTCAGAAAAATACCCAAGATTCAGGCAAGTCAATGTGAATGACACATCAAGTCTATTTATCTCTCTTGAGATATCAAATTCCCCACATGAACTTGGTGTATATAAGCCCAAAGTCCAGGCCAATCAGTGGGAAAGGAAGCCTCTATGGTCTGGCTATGAAACCTCACTGTAAGGTACAACTGTTATGGAAGATTTAGAGAATGGGAAGGCTTACATGAGCTAAAGAAGAGTTAAGTAAGCTAAACCAGTAAAAAACAGTATGCGCAATGAACACAATAATGTAGATGGAATAAACCAGACACAAATGAAATGGGATGTTATATAATTATACTGATCAAGCATGACCATGGAGAGCTGAGAAAATCCCTCTCTGCATTGTAGCGGTCTGGGGCTGTGGATGTGGAATATTGCAAATACTGTCAAAAATGGTTGGCATGTTAAATTTGCTAAACTGCTCCCTCCTCCCTGTTTCTTTTTAATATCCTCCATCCACAAATGGCTTTCTGGTTCAGAGAGGGGTGAGGGATATATTTGGAAATGAAACCGATATAAGAAGAATATAAATAAAGACAAGATTTTAAACAAAGAATTACCATGACTAATAAAGCAAAATCTTCATCTCAGAGCATCAGGGTGATATTGCTCTGAAATTAGCTATGTTGGTCCTCTGACAGAAGTTGTACAGTCAGATAGTTCTCATTGAAACCTCTCATTTGGAACAATATATCAGTGATAAGGTTTTACTGGAATACCCTTCAAAAATGCAACGGTCACCTTTATGCCAGGAGGAAGAAAAAAGAGTTGGTTTTCAATGAAAATTAATCTATATTAGTATCAGCAATCTTAATGATACTAACAGTTTTTACACTCATGGGTTTTGCTATTAAATAAAACATTTATATGATGATTTAGATTAGTAATTCCCCATTGAAGTTAGTTTTCCATTTAAACATTGATTTAACTTCATAGTGCTCTATTTAAAACTTTTCTAGCACAGCTTAATGTACTGGAAAAATATATATCAATTTCTTCTTAATGGAAAACCATCATTATTAAAAAGTCTTCATGTCAGGCCTGTCTTCTCTCTTTTCTATTTGATGTTCTTACATGGAGATGATAACACTATTCACCCATCAGTGAACATGGTCTCTAAAGTGTTTGTTTTCTTGCTTTTATTTGCTTTTCTTTAAACTAATAGTAATGTTGTATTTTTCTGAACTATTCATACTCCCTCATGGGGTTTCCTGTATGAATGTCAGTGTTGTTTATTCTTCACTCTAGAAAAGTACAATGACATCAGTAAAGTGGTGCTAGGACTTGTAAATGATTTGGATTTAAGTGAGGAAGGGCTGTGCAAATTCCCTGGCCTCACTGTCTCCTCTGGATCCAACTGAGCACAGTGGCAAGATATAGATCAGGATAACTGAAGATGGCCCTGGATGCAGTGGGAGATCTTGGACTTTTTAATTCAAGGTCTTTCCCAGGTCTCATTTTGACCTAGGAAACATCCATTCAGTGATTAAGGGTAGGTAAGAAAAGGGGCAAAGTTAAAACCTAGTTAAAAACCTAGTTAAAAAAGATCGGTTTGGGAGGGGAAGACCCTAAGAGTTTCTGGTCAAACCAGAAAAAGTTGCTGTACACATTCATTATGAGATAGGGCTTGGACTGGGAGCTCCTGTTGGCCAAACAATGAGAGCCAGAGTGAATTTAGTAGAATACATAGTCCTTAAGAAAGAAATCCAGCCTATAAAACCCTAAGATATCTTTAGACATTTCATAATGTTTTTGGATGAAGACTGCCCAGTGCTAGGAGTAAATTTTGTGGCTCTCAAATGGAACTCTTGGATTCCTATGACATTTTTTCCACATTAATAATAATAGGGCCAGACTGTTTCACATACTCCAAAGTTCTCATTAACTGCATTTG
>JAQQSK010006574.1:0-14370 GCA_028658325.1 Potorous gilbertii
CTTCCTCGTCAGAGAGGAAGCTTGGAATCATTTGGTCACCAAGAAAATAACCTTCTATGGTATTATTTTTTTCCCCTTTTCTGGGCATTTTTGCAGCCAGTTACTTGACTTCTGAGAGTCCTCTCCACCCCTGGCCTAGGTGTGCCCATCTAGTGCTTGCGGTCTGGGATTCAAATGCTGCTCCCCAGCCTCAGGGCTTTTGGCGGCAGGCCTGGCTGCTATTCAATGGGAGCTTATCTGCTGGTGCTCAGGTGGAGCCAGGGCTGCCTCCCAGGCTCAGTTCCCTCAGGGTGTTTATGCAGAGACCTTCTGTAATGGAGCTGCTGCTGAGCTCCTGCCTGCTCTGAGAGCCTCTGGCCGCCCACTGCCTCTGCCGCTGCCTCTGCTGCTGCCTCCTGAGGGGGTCTGAGTCCCGGAGACACCCCGCTCCCCTCTCAGCCCGTCTCTCTCACTGACCTGTCAGTCTGTGGGTGGAGGGACCTTCGTGGCCACTGGAGATTCTGTCCCTGAAGCCTGCTTGGATCTGCCTGCTCCTCTCAGTGCCCAGAGGCCAGGCCAGGGTAGGGCTCTGCTCCTGTCCAGGGCATGCTGGACCTTTGGGATCGGTTTTCCAGGGCTCTCTGGAATGGAAATCTCCGTCATTGTATTGCTGCATTGCTTCCACTGTTCCAGAATTTTTCGAGAGTTCTTTTCAAAGGAAATCCATGGGCTGTGGGTTGGGAGCCAGCATAGGTGAGTCTTTCTAGTCCGCCATCTTGGCTCTGCCCCCTCAACGATCTTCTAAGGCAATATGTCTTCCACATCCAGAGAAAGAACTGTGGAATTCAATTGCAGAATATAGCAGATCATTTTTTGTGTATGTATTTAATGTTTTGGTTTGTTTTATGATTTTTCCCATTTATTTTAGTTCTTCTACACAGCATGAATATAGTGAAAATGTATTCAATAGGAATGTATGTGTAGATCCTACACAGAATTGTATGCTGTCTCATGGAGGGAGATGGGTGGTGAGGAGTAGGTAGGGGGGAAATAATCTAAGTTTTATGGTAGTGATTGTAGAACACTAAAAATAAATAAAATTAATATAAAAAAATAATTCACCCCCTGAAAGAGACCCAAAAATGAAAAATCCCACTTATCGCTAAATACCAAAGCTCCCTAGTCAAGGGGAAATTGTTACAAGCAGTCAGAAAGAACCCATTCAAATATTGTAGTGCCTCAGTCAAGATCACAGAAGATTTAGCAACTCCTATGTTAAAGTAATTGAGTGCTTGGAATATGATATTCCAGAAGACAAAGGAGCTAGGATTATAACCAAGAATGACCTATCCAACAACTCTGAATATAATCCTTCGGGGGAAAAAATGGAGATTTAATTAAATAAAGGATTTTAAAGCATTCCTGATAAAAAAGCCAGAGCTGAATGGAAAATCTGATATTCAAATATAAGTTCAGAGTAATGTAGAAAGATAAACATGAAAGAGTAATCATAAGAAACTCAATAAGTTTAAACTGATTACATCCCTATGTTAGAAGATGATGCATACAACTTCTAAGAACATTACCATTGTCAGCCATTTAAGTCAATTACATCATATAAAAGGAGTCGATTATATTGAGATGATGTCCCAAAATTGAAGAGGTGAAAAAGGGTATTGCATTGATTAAGGGAGAAGTAAGAAGAAGAATGGAGAAATGATCTCACATAAAAGAGATACACAACAAGAAGTATTTACAGTAGAGGGAAACTGGTTGGGGAGCAGTCTGGAACCTCACTTTCTTCATAATCTGTTCCAAGAGGGAAGAAATGCACACACCACCCACACACACACACACACACACACACACACACACTCACATACACATTTGATTGCGTGAAGAAATCCACCTTATCCAACAGTGAAGTAGAAGTGGATTCGTATAAAAGAAAGGGGGTGATAAAATAGAGTGTAGATTAAGGAAAGCAAAGATCAGAAGCAAAACAGATTTTAAAAGGGAGAGAGAGAGAGAGAGAGAGAGAGAGAGAGAGAGAGAGAGAGAGAGATTGAGATGGATAAACAGAAAGAAATAGAGCAATCACAACTGTGAATGGGATAAAGTAACCCATAAAGGCAAAGTGGATGGTAAAATAGATTAAAAACCAAATCCAACATTTTGTGGTTTAAAAGCAACACACATGAAACAGGTTCACACCGAGTAAATATAAGAGGCTGAAGCAGAATCAAATTATGTTTCAACTGAAGTTAAAAAAAAGGGAGCAGTCATGATCTCAAACAAAGCAAAAACACAAATAGACCTAAATAAAAGAGATAATTAGGGAAACTACATTTTGTTAAAAAGTACATGAAATAATGAAGGAATATCAATACTAAACATATATGCACCAAATGGCAGAGCATCCAAATTTTCTGTGTGTGTGTGTGTGCATATTTTAGTTTATTTTTCTTTCTCACAGAATATGACCAAAGAGAGAGGTATGAATTATCTCAAATAAGATTATCTTTTACAGGGACCAAGGCTGAGGCAACTGAAATATTATCAAATGCTCTGGTTCATATTACAAGACTCTTTGATCTTTAGAGGTGTACTTGTGACTGATCAGTCGTTTCAGACTCTTCATGATCTTATTTGGAATTTTCTTGGCAAAGATAATGGAGTACTTTGCCATTTCCTGCTCCAGTTCATTTTACCGGTAAGAAAACTGAGGCAAACAGGGATAAATGACTTGCCCAAAGTGACAGAACTACTATCTGAGACTGGATTTTAAGTTAGTTCTTCCTAACTTCAGACCCAGAGCTCTATCTACTGTATCATCTCGCACCCCCATAGCTGTAGTACATAAGACCAACGAAGGCTAGTTATTTTCCTAGGGTCATGCAGGTAATAAATGGCTAAGCTATTTGAACCCAAATCTCTGATTCCAAATTCAGCATTGTTTCCAAATAATGAGGGTGTGTGTGTGTGTGTGTGTGTGTGTGTGTGTGTGTGCATGTTTTATTCTGAATTATCACTGCAATAAGATATCTGGACTATTTAATGCTGCTCATCAGAACATTTCTTCCTCTAGTAAAACCATAAGAGTGGAAAACAGTGTCCCAAATCACTGTGATGTAGTATATTAAATGTGCTTGTGGATGCTCAACGCTAGTGAAGCCCCCAGTACACTAAAGAGCACAAGAATCCAAGGATTGGGTTGGAGATAGTAGGACTATCACTTCAAGAGAAGTCCTGATTTCTTCATGATTTAATGCAATCTTTACTAAATATCTCTAGTCTTACAACTATATATTTTTTTTCACGGAGTCATATAGCACCCAACTGAAAACAAACACAAATCAATACTCTATCAAGATAATAGATATGGCAAAATGAGTGTCCTAACAGCTATGTCAGAATAAGCAGTACTCTGTCCTCATGACATCCTACTCATAAATCACCCTTGAGGAGATGTACTGATGCTGCTGTACTACTAATTGACCAGTTAAATTCATCTGGTATTTCTCTGCCTCTAAACAAATTAAGGTTAATTGGAATCAGGAATGGATCAGTAACCTCAGTACTCAAACTGATTCGCAGTTCTCTTCAAATCATCACTTTTCTCCTTTCCTATTCATTTTAGTTTTGTGCACTATTAAGTAGCAACTCATTTTCTCCACCTGAACCTATTATAATTCATTTTTGGTCCACTATTCAAGAAGACTGTGAAATAATCTTAGAAGGATCAGAGTATGAATTAAGCAGGAATATCTCAATACTACCTGGAAAAATTCTAGTGTTGTTTGATCAAATATGTGTTTACTTACCCTCTTCGAATTTCTAATTTACCAGTCTGACTTAATGTTCAACACAGATCACAGTAATACTGATTCTGGGTTTTGTAAGAATCCTCACAAATGCATCTGTTTTAGTCCATGAGTTTGCACAGGCCAGAAATGAAAGGCATTAGCATTTCCATTTCATAGAAAAAGCAGAAGAGGCCCAGAGAAGTTGTTACTTGCCTGATAATTCATGGAAGAGAGACCAGCATTCAAGTCTCTTGTTGCAAGGCACCATCATATCCCAATGTTTTTCTCATTCAACTCTCTTGAGGTAAGTATAATTATTTGCTTTTGGTTAATTCAGTAGCTGTTGTAGAAATATGTCTTTCCTGACAAAATCCAGTAAACTTGAACAAAATCTTTCCACAGTGACTACTTTTATTGGGAGACTTTTCAGTTGGCTATGGGGCAGTAGTGAACCAAAGTGGATTGACTATACATGGCATAATATTCAGGTGTTGGAAATATAGGTTAAAGGAGAAAAGGCAGAGAAAGAATCCAGGACCACAATAAAAACAGTATTATATCATTCCCGTTTGTTGGTGTTATTTCTGTGATAATCAGGTAGCACCTTGTTAAGCCTTAGTCATTGATTTATGACAGCAGTGTCATTTTTCAGTTATAGGTTCAATAGGTAGATACATACACAAACCAGACCAATATATTGCAATTATTTGGGATCTGGAAGCCCATAGGATCACAGAGAAAGAAAGTTTCCTAGTTTTCCTAAGAAGCTACGCCCCCAAAATCATTACAAAAGCACCTAATGTATTCCAAATCTCAGTATGAATGAACTTGTTTGTTGTCAACTTTACTATCATCCCATGTCTTGCTTCTGCTTGACTAGTAGATGTGAAATTAGTTATCACACACAACTTCTGATTTATCTTAATTTTGCACCTTAGGATACTGAAGAGAATGGAAAAGGGCTCTAAACTGAAATGAATATCCAAATTTAGAAGGAGATGAGATTTTTACCTTCTTTGAGATTTTACATCCTATAACCTTGATTTAATCATGCTATTATTAATCTACTAAAACTATTTAAATATGATCTTAAAGATGAGATGATGTATGAACAAGGTATAGAATGTAAGAGAAAATGGAATTTTTTTTTTTAGTAAATTAGGCACACAAGAGCAAATGTTGACTTTAGAGACTGTATCTCCATCTAGTGAGGTAAGGGAGACAGCAATATGTTGCATTGTAAGATAGGTTTTTTTTTCCTCATTCAAATTCATGACAAAGAGTTTTAAGGTTATTGCTTTCTGTTATTCTTAGGGCATTTCTATTATTTTTCAAAACTTAACTTTAAGATAATATCAAGCTTTTTTTAATCTTGTAGTTTAAATGACTATTCATCTCCAAATTACCTCCATATGGCATTTTTAAGTGCCCTTCAGTTAACCAGCTCTGCATATTTATAGTTCTTCCATCTTCCTGACCGGGTTTTGTCTTCTCTGATTTCTCTTCAATTTCCAGATGCCCTGTAACTAGAAGTATGCTCCATGACTTTGTCTTTGACCCTTCTTTTCACTTTCTGTGGTATTTTTAAATTTCATTCACTTGCACAGATTCAATGATTATGTCTGTGCAGAATGATTCATATACCCACACAAGCACATTTACAAACAACTACATAACCATTCCTAATCTCCTCATGTAATTCCAGTCTTGCATTTGTAATTGTTTTCTGACTCTTTCTGGGTGGATCAGAGACTTAGGGCTTGACCTGATCACAGAGATCATCTACTCCACCTCCCTCATTTTATGGACAAGGAAGCTTACACCCATTGAAATTAAATAATTTTTCACAGGTAATGAGAGGAGAAATCAGAGGTTGGACCTGAACCTACTTCCTGTGATCCTGAAGTATTTTCTCTGCTTTTCCAAAGAGCCTCTATTTATGCTTATATGAAATTTTGTCTACATTCCCTGTCATCTTTTCCAAAAGATTGTCTTGTGAATCATCTTTTTCATTCTGTTTTTCTTTTCCAGTCCCTCATCTCTTCCATCTACTGGTTCTTTCTCAATTTCTTACAAAAATATCCCCATTCTTAAAAAAACATCACTAGACCATATCATGCTTAATAAGCACTGGGCATATGACTCATCCTTTGTCTACCAAACTCCTAAAGGAAAAGTTTCCTAGGTCCATTATCTCCACTTCTCCTTTTGATTTTAAATATATTTTATTTATTTCATTTTTCCTAATTAGATGTAAAAATTTAATATGATTTTTACTTTTATTTTTAAAATATGACCGAATTGATTTTTGTTACAATCCAAGTTTTGAATTCTCACTTCCTCCACGTGCTGCACTAGACATTGCCACTACTTGCATCTAATAGATAAATACAGATATAAATGTACATGTACATTGTGTGTTTGTGTGCATATATGTGTGTGTAAAACTATATTATGCATACTTCTATTTATCAGTTCTTTCTCTGGAGATGGATAGCATCTTCCTTCATTGGTCCTTTGTAGTTGATTACTTATTCTTTGAGCAATATTGCTGTTACTATATACAATATTATCTTGATTCTGCTCATTTCACTCTTTATTATTTCATGAAAGTCTTTCCACATCCTCTTTTGCTTAAATCAACCTGCTCATCATTTCAGTATTTCATCACAACCATATAGCATAACTTGTTTAGCCATTCACCAATTGATGGATATCCCCTCAATTTCCAGTTCTTTGCCACCAAAAAGAGAGGTACTATAAATATTTCAGAACACATAGTTTCTTTTCCCTTCTCCCTGATTTCCTTAGAAAACAGATCTAATAGTGGTATTGCTGAGTTAAAGAGTACAGGCATTTTAATAACTCTTAGAGCAAAATTACAGGTGGCTCTCCAAAATGGTTGGATCATTTCACAGTTCCACCAATAGTGTATTAGCATTCCAATTTTCTCACATTCCTTCCAATATTTGTCATTTTTCTATTCTATCATTTTAGCCAATCTGATGAATGTGAGAAGATATCTCAAAGTTGTTTCAATTTGCACATCTCTAGTTCACAATGATTTAGAGAATTTTTATATGATTATATATAGCTTTGATTGCTTCATCAAAAAACTACCAATTCATAGCCTTTGGTCATTTATCATATTTTTCTTTCCACCCTTGATTGCAGTAATTTTGACTTCATCACCTTCTGAGTTTGTGTCTGATATTCCCTATCACAATATTGCTTTTTAGAGTCAGGTTGTTCTTTTGTTGTTTGCTTATTTTTCACCCTATTTCTTGATTTTGAAGTTTATGTTAAACTTGCACTCTTTTCCTGACATGCAGGTGCAAGAGAGGGGCACTGTTTCAAGCTTCAGGCTTTTTTTTGTACTACTATTTTCAGAACTAGTTCTGGAGGTTTAGGTCTTTCAGTGCTTCCAAGATAATGTGATCTGGAAAGATTTATGGTCACTGCTCTCCTGATCTGAACTCTGGTTCTTACTCAAGAAAGACCCCCAATGGGGGCAGAGCCAAAGTGGTGGAGTAGAAAGATGCATATATGCTAGCTCTTACCCCACAGCCCATAAAATACCTGTAAAGAAGAACTCTCAACAAATTCTAGAGCAGCAGAAGGTATAGAACAATGGAGTGGAGGATATAACCAGCCAGGGAGCAGAGCCCAGCCCTGCCTTGGCCACGTGGCACCAAAAGGAGCAGATCTGAACAGGCTTCAGGGACAGAATCTCCAGAAACAGCACAGATCCTTCAATCCAGAGGCACCAAAAGCCAGTGAGAGGGTCTTTTCAGTTGGTTAAGGAAGCAGGGCGTCCGCATAACTCGGGCCTCCTCAGGTGACAGCAGTAGAGGCAACAGCAGATGGGGCTTCCAAAGCAGGCAGTAGCCCACATCCATTGTTGAAGGTCTCATTGCAAATGCCCTGAGGGAACTGAGCCCTGTGCTGAATCCCTGCCCTTTCCTGAGAAGTTGATATTAATCTCACACTGAATAGAAGCCCTGCCCACACCTAAAGCTCCTGAGGCTTTGGAGCAGCTCATCAGAATCTCAGCCCCCAGTGTTGACTTGGTAGAACTGGAGGCAGGGTGGCCATAGAGAGGAAACTCAGAAGTCAAGTAACTGGCTGGGAAAATGCCCCAAAATGGGAAAAAAAATAAGACCATAGAAGGTTATTTTCTTGCCTCCCATCCTTTCAGATGAGGGAGAACAAGGCATACTGTCAGAGGAAGTCAAGACCTCTGCCTCCAGGGCCTCGAAAGGGAACTTAAAAGGGACTCAGGCAATAGAAGACCTTAAAAAACAAGTCAGCAGCTTACTAAAGGAGAACAAAAAAAATGCTGAGGAAAAAAACAGCTTTAAAAAGAGGCTAACTCAACTGGAAAAAGAAGTCCAAAAAGCCAAGGAGGAGAAGGAGATTTTAAAAAGCGGAATCATCCAAATAGAGGAGAAGATTCAAAAGCTCACTGAACAAAATAATTCATTGAAAGAGAGAGTTGAGTTCAGGGAAGTGAATGTCTATGAGTTAAAGCAAGCTGTTAGTAAAGAAAACCAAAAATTTGAAGAAAAATAAAGAAAATAATGGGAAACATCTCATTAGAAAAACAACCGACCTGGAAAATAGATCTAGGAGAAACAATCAAAAAATTATGGGACCACCTGAAAGCCATGATCAAAAAAAATAATCTAGACAGTACCTTCCATGAAATTATCAAGGAAAATTGCCCTGATGTTCTAGAATCAGAGGGCAAAATACATATTGAAAGAATCCAGGAGGGCAGAGCCAAAATGGGGGAGTAGAAAAACACACATATGCAGGCTCTCCCCACACAGCCCATAAAATACCTGTAGATAGAGACTCTCAATAAATTGTGGAGCAGCAGAAGTAGAGAACAACAGAGTGGAGGAGATTTCCATCCCACGGTGACCTGAAAGGCCCATAGGAAACATCTGTATCACAGGTCTTGGAGCAGAGCCTAGCTCAGTGTATGGCTCTGGGAGGAGGACTCCTCAAGGGTAGAATCTCCAGTTCTGGAATCCCCAGTCACAGCAGCAGTAGGTTTGCAGATCCCTCAACCCACAGGCACCAAAGGTCAGTGACAGGGTTTGTTCAGCTGGCCAGGAAAGGAGAAAGGCCTTCCCATATCTCTGACCTTAGGCAGTGCCCACAGAGGCCACAGCAGGCAGGCAGTAGTTCCCATAGCAGCACGAATCCATTGTTGAATCAGAAAAACCATGGAGGCACTGGGCAGCCCTTTCTTACCTCAGCTTGGTGTGGAGGCCCTGGAAAGGTTGCTCTTTATCTCACACTGAATGGCAGCCCTGCCCATGTAGCTTATCTGAAAATCAGCTGTGCTGGCTTTGCAGAACTGGTGGCTGTGGAGAGGAAACTGCTAAGATTCTGGACACAAAAATCTTTTTCCCCTCACAGACCAGTGTATACACTTGATTATGCCACATTGGAGGAACTGAGATCTTACAGATTCCCAGAGTATACCCGACTCTTGACAAAGGAACCAAAAGTGAAGTAACTGGTTGGGGAAATGCCCCAAAAAGGGGAAAAAAATAAGACTATAGAAGGTTACTTTCTTGGTGAACAGATATCTTCCCCCATCCTTTTGGATGAGGAAGAACAAAGTTTACCATCAGGAAAACACATAAAAGTAAAGGCTTCTGTATCCCAAACATTCAAAATAAATATTCAATTGTCTCAGGCCATCGTAGACCTAAAAAAGGATTTTGAAAATGAAGTAAGAGAGGTGGAGGAAAAACTGGGAAGAGAAATGAGAAAGATGCAAGAAAATCATGAAAAACAGGTCAAGAACTTGCTAAAGGAGACCCAGAAAAATCCTTAAGAAAATAATACCTTTAAAAATAACCTAACCCAATTGGCAAAAGAGGTTGAAAAAGCCAATGAGGAGAAGAATGCTTTAAAAAGCAGAATTAGTCAAATAGAAAAGGAGGTTCAAAAGCACACTGAAGAAGATAGTTCTTTAAAAATTAGAATGGAACAGATAGAGGATAATGGCTTTATGAGAAACAAAGAAATGACAAAACAAAACCAAAAGAATGAAAAAAAAGGAAGATAATGTGAAATATATCATTGGAAATACAACTGACCTGGAAAATAGATCCAGGAGAGAATACTTAAAAATTTGGGAATTACCTGAAAGCCATGGGCACAAAAAGAACCTAGGCATCATCTTTCATGAAATTATCAAGGAAAATTGCCCTGATATTCTAGAACCAGAGGGCAAAATAAATATTGAAAGAATCCACCGATCTAATCTTGAAAGAGATCCAAAAAGAGAAAGCCCTAGGAACATTGTGACCAAATTCCAGAGTTCCCAGGTCAAGGAGAAAATATTGCAAGCAGCTAGAAAGAAACAATTCACGTATTGCGGAAAAACAATCAGCATAACACAAGATCTAGCAGCCTCTACATTAAGGGATCGAAGGGCATGGAATATGATATTCCAGAAGTCAAAGGAACTATAACTAAAACCAAGAATCACCTGCCCAGCAAAACTGAGTATAATGTTTCAGGGGAAAAATGGTCTTTCAATGAAATAGAAGACCTTTAAGCATTCTTGATGAAAAGACCAGACCTAAGAAAATTTGACTTTCAAACACAAGAATGAAAAGAAGCATGAAAAGGTAAACAGCAAAGAGAAGTCATAAGGGACTTACTAAAGTTGAACTGTTTGTATTCCTACATAGAAAGATAATATTTGTAACTCTTGAAACTTTTTTCAGTGTCTGGGTAGTTGGTGGGGTTACACACACACACACACAGAGACAGAGACAGAGAAACAGACAGAGAGAGAGACAGAGACACAGATTAACAGAGAGAGACAAAGAGCACAGAGTTAATTGAATAGCATGGGATCATATCTTTAAAAAATGAAATTAAGGGGTGAGAGAAATACATTGGGAGAAGAAAGGGAGAAATGAAATGGGGCAAATTATCTTGCATAAAAGAGGCAGGTAAAAGACTTTTCAGTGGAGGGAAAAAGTAGGGAGGTGAGAAAAAAAACCATGAAGCTTACTCTCATCACATTCGACTAAAGGAAGGAATAAAATGCACACTCATTTTGGTATGAAAACTTATCTTGCAATAAAGGAAAGTGGGGGAGAAGGGGATAAGCAGGGTGGGGGGGATGATGGAAGGGCAATGGGAGGAGGGAGCAATTAGAAGTCAACACTCTTGGGGAGGAGCAGGGTCAAAAGTGAGAGCAGAAGATATGGGGGGCAGGATAGGATGGTGGGAAATGTATTTAGTCTTACACAAGACAACTATTATGGAAGTCATTTGCAAAACTACACAGATAGGGCCTATATTGAATTGCTTGCCTTCCCAAAGGGAATGGTTGGGGAGGGATGGAGGAAGAGAAGTTGGAACTCAAAGTTGTAGGAACAACTGTTGAGCATTATTCTAGCATACAACTAGGAAATGAGAAATACAGGTAATGGGGCACAGAAATTTATCCTGCCCTACAGGACAAAAGAGAAGATGGGGATAAGGAAAGGGAGGGCTTTTAGAAGGGAGGACAGATTGGTGATGGGGTAATTAGAATGCTCGGCGTTTTGAGGTGGGGAAGGGAAGAAATGGGGAGAAAATTTGGAACCCAAATTTTGTGGAAATGAATGTTGAAAACTTAAATAAATTTAAATTAAAACAAAAACAAATTTAAAAAATCCACCAATCACCTCCTGAAAGAGACCCAAACAGAGAAATGCCTAGGAATATTGTGGCCAAATATCAGAGTTCCCGGATCAAGGAAAAAATACTGCAAGCAGCTACAAAGAAACAATTTAAGTATTGTGTAAATACAATCAAGGAGAAAATACTGCAAGCAGCTACAAAGAAACAATTTAAGTATTGTGTAAATACAATCAGGATAACACAGGATCTGGAAGCTTCAAAATTAAGGGATTCAAGGGGTTGGAATGGGATATTTCAGAGTTCAAACCAACTGGAACTGAAACCCAGAATCACCTACCCAGCAAATCTGAGTATAATACTTCAAGGGAATAAATGGTCATTCAATGATATAGAGGACTTTCAATCATTCACACTGAGGAAAACACCAGATCTGTATAGAAAATTTGACTTCCCAAGAAAAGAATCAAGAGAAGCATGAAAAGGTAAAAAGGAAAGAAAAATCACAAAGACTCTCTAAAACTGAACTGTTTACATTACTACATGGAAAGAAAATATTTATAACCATTGAATCTTTTCTCAGTATTTGGGTTGATAGAGAGATTGTATACACACACACACACACACACACACACACACACACACACACACACATATATATAGATAGAGAGTACAGGGTGTGTTGAATCAGAAGAGATGATATCCACACAAAAATAAAATACAATAAAATAAAAATTAAGGGGTGAAGGAGGAAAATACTGGGAAAAGAAAAAGGAGAAATGGAACAGGGCAGTCCAGAACTCATAAAAGAGATAAGAAAAATCTTTTTCAATAGAGTAGAAAAGAGAGAAAGTGAGAGGGGAAACATGAAGCTACTCTCTCCACATGTGGCTGAAGGAGGGAATAACATGCTCACTAAATTTGATATGACCATTTATATCACACCACCAGAAAGTAGGAGAGGAGGCAACAAGTGAGGTGAGGGGAATGTTAGAAAGGAGGGCAAATGGGAGAAGAGAGTCAATAGAAATAAACACTTTCAAGAAGGGACAAGGTCATTGAGGGGAAAAATAGGGGGAGATAGAGTAGAACAGAAGGCAATATAATTAGTGTTATAAAACATGATTATTATAGAAGTCTTCTGCAAAATAACACATATTTAGTCTGTATTGAATTGTTTGCCTTCTCAGTGGGATGGGGAGAGAGGGGAGGAGGGAGAGAAGTTGAAATTCAAAGCATTAGCAACAAATGTTGAGAATTTTATTGCATATAATTGGGAAGTAAAAAATACAGGGAATGGCATATAGAAATTTGTCTTGCCCTACATAAAAAGAGAGAAGATGGGGATAAGAGAATGTTGGGGTGTGATAGAATGGAGGGTACATTGAGGGAAGGAGTAATCAGAATGCAAGGAATTAGGAAGTGGGGGAGGGGAGTGATGGGGAGAAAAATTGGACATTTCAAAGTGAGGTAAAGGCAATTAGTATTAAAACAATTGCCTGAATTAATTACTGAGAATAAATCAATGACATCTTTAGTTTGGGGAAAATAATTTTAGTCTAAATTTCCTAGAGGAAGGTAACCTCAGGTAAAATTTGACATTGATGGAAAAGTTCAGATTTTAATGGTAAATTTGATTTTATGATTGCTATTTAACCAGGAAATAGAACATGTATAGAAGAGCATGTAAACCACTTAAGATTTGCCTCAAAAGATGTTCCTTAGTCAAAGTGAAATTATAATCATATTTAAAACCTAGATATTGGAATTTGCTATTTTTAGATGCAATAGAACTATTAAGTGACTGTTCTTTTGAGTCTAACTCCAGGTATGGATAGTAAGCAAGGTGGTCTGAGCCTCCAATCCATGATGCCAGTAAGCCTGTGAGATGCTGGTATAAACTGCCAAAGATGATCTCATGGGAAAGGTGAGAGACAGGCTGATCAGCCTGGGCTGAGGTAGGATTCTCCTGACTCAATTTCCCCACAGACGTTAAGTCTGACTGAATGAAAGTGGATAATCTAATCCTGACTAGAATTAACATGAAGTCTGGGAGATACTGTTTCCCTGCAATGTCCCTACCCTTGGTGGCAATTTCCTATAGTCAAAAAGTTTGCAAGCTTAATACCAGATCTATTAAATTATAGATTATTGGTAGTGGAACATCCAAGGTTAAGTCTAAAACTAAGCTAATGGGGGGGCGGAGTCAAGATGGCGGAGTAGAAAGACTCACATATGCTAGCTCCGAACCCACAGCCCATGGATTTCCTCTAAAAAGAACTCCCAACAAATTCTGGAACAGTGGAAGCCACACAGCCACACAGTGAAGCAGATTTCCGTTCCAGAAAGCCCTGAAAAACTGATCCCGGGGGTCCATCGCGCACCTGATGGGAACAGAGCCCTCACCTCCCCTGCCCTGGCCGCCTGGCACTGAGAGGAATGAGCAGATCTGAGCAGCAGGCGTCAGGGACGGAATTTCCAGCAGCTGCGAAGGTCCCTCCACCCAGACTCACAGGTCAGTGAGAGAGATGGGCTGAGAGGGGAGCGGGGTGTCTCCAGGACTCAGGCCCACTCCAGAGGCAGCAGCAGAGGCAGCAGCAGTGGCAGAGACCTCAGCAGAGCCTCCCCAAGCAGGCAGGAGCTTGGCAGCAGCTCCATTACAAATGGTCTCTGCATAAACCCCCTGAGGGAACTGAGCCTAGGAGGTGGCCCTGCCCCCACCTGAGAACCTGATTTAATCTTACCCTGAATAGCAGCCAGGCCTGCTGCCAAAAACCCTGAGGCTGGGGAGCAGCATTTGAATCTCAGACCCCAACCACTAGCGGGGCAGACCTAGGCCAGGGGTGGAGAGGACTCTCAGAAGTCAAGTAACTGGCTGGGAAAATGCCCAGAAAAGGGAAAAAAATAAGACCATAGATGGTTA
>JAQQSK010006575.1:0-14369 GCA_028658325.1 Potorous gilbertii
TTATTTATTTATTTTGTTCTATTATAGATTATTTATATCCTAAATTTATCCTTTGTTATTTATTTATTTTGTCATATGTTATTTTTATCCTAAATTATTATTTATCCAAAATATAGCTTGCTTTGTATATATTTGTTGACATGTTATATTCCCTAGTATTGTAAGCTCCCTGAGGGCAGATGCTTTCTTTTGCTTCTTTTTGTATCGCTAACATTTAACATAGTGCCTGGCATATAGTAGGTTCTTAATGAATGGTTATTGGTCAATTGATCTAGATTCATGACCCTTTACTGTCTTAGGTGCCCTTGTCTGAGCCCTTTCCAGTGTATCAATGTCCTCCAGGTAAGATCTGAGAAGGGAAGTCTACAACCTCCCTGGTCCTGGACACCAACCTCCTCAAGATCTCATTCACTTTTTAAAGTCACATCACTCTACTAACTCATATTGAACTTGCAATCCATTAAGACCTCAAGACTCTTCAGAACAACTGATAAGTATCCATGTCTTTCTTTTTCTTATGAAGCTGATTTTTTTGCACCTAAGTGCAAGATTTGACCTCTGTCTTGACTGGTTCTCTGACCTGCAGGTATCTTGGGATCCTGACTTTGCCATTCAATATGGTCTTTCTCCTTCCTGTCTCTGCAAACCTAATGGGTGAACCACCTATGAGCCTTACTGGGCGCTCCCAATACTGGAGCTCCAGTGAAAAGAAGAAAGCCTACCTCACTGGGCTATTATGAAGATCAAATATATCTTAAGCCTTTTGTAAACCTTAACACATTCTGTAACTGTTACTGTTAGTATTTGCATGAACTGGACTATATGATCAAAATGGCACAGGAAGGTGGAAATGAGTGCTGCATTTGGAGTCCAGCTTCTGATTATGTTACTACCTATGTGACCGAGCAAATCACTTAACCTTCCTGAGTCTCAGTTTCCCCATGAGTTCATTACAGAAAGAAGGCAGACTCGATGAGATCTCAAGCCATTTCCTGTCTTAAATCTATGATCCAACAACACAACTAAAAAAAAATCTGTAATCTTTTTAGGATGGCTAAGCTATTCCAAGCGAGTCTCATATCCAGGAAGAATGATTCTTCGTGGTTTCTCAAGTAACCACAAAGTGAGTTTGACCTTCCAAAGAATTGGAAAAAAGAATCGGGAATTGACATCAGCTTTTATTCATTAAGTCAGAGCTCTGCCTTTGACCTCATCACTGGAGATTATCAACGCTAACGAAGGCTAAGACATCCCAGGAGGCCTGCAGGGAGAACTCAAGGGTATTATTATGAATATTACTGTCCTGGGCTTTTGGAGGGGGAACAGAGGGGCTTAGACCTCTGTGCTTTGTGCCTTTCTGTCTGTTTTTTATCATTTTTCCCTCTCCTCCCTCACACTGTCAGCTTGTCAGTTGTAAATCCTAAGTGCTGTCAGTGTGATCGCCTCTTCAAGTGACACCAATACCTTTCTAATCTGTTTTGGTTTAGGAAACAAGAAGCCTAAGCTGATTATGGTTGGGAGTAGAAGAAAAATAGGAGTCTGAAGGGATCTTCTAGGAGTATTGCTTCTCTCTGAACTCCACATTCTAGAACACTTTCTGTCTTTTTTCCCGTGCCTTGCCACCCCCAGCACTGATGACTTTGCTCACCCTGGAGTGTCTCCTCCCCCTCTTAACCTACTATATTTCTATGTACTCTTAAAAGACCAACTCAAATAACCATCGTCACAGATTTAGAGTTAAAGGGAACTTTAGAAGACATTGAGTTTTACAGGTGAGCAAACTAAGGGGAGCAGAAGTTAAGTGACTTGCCTAGGGTCTCAGAGCTATTAAGTGTCTCAGGCAAGATCTGAACTCAAATATTCCTCATTCCAAGACCAGGAAGCCCTCTATCCACTGTGCAACCTTGATTTCCCTTCTTCAATAATAACCTTTCTTTTTGGACCTTTCATGACACTTTACTTCGCATTTCTTGAATGAACTTGTCATATAATATAGTTTTATAAAAGTTATCTGACTTATGTCTTATATACTTACTATATAATAAAATATACTAATATTCATAATTATATTATATATAATTATGTGTTAATATAATAATAAGAGCTAACATATAGCACCTACTAAGTGCTTTACACATAGCATTTGTAATACAATTTACAAATATTCTCATTTGATCCTCACCAACAACCCTGAAAGGGAGCTGCTATTATTGTGGCCAATTTATAGATGAGGGAACCGAGGCAGGCAGAGATAAAGTGACATATGTAAGGTCACATAGCTAGTTAATATCTGGGGCTGAATTTGAACTTAGATCTTCCTGATGCTAGCCTCATAACTACAACCATAATATTCCCATTAGATATGGTGTCATTTTCTGCTAGACTAATTATACAATCCTAAAACTACCTGTCCCCAGTATTTCTAGTTTGTCCTTGGTTCCCAAAGAAGATGACAGTGTCCATCCACAACTGTTGTTCTTGGGGTGCTGCTAGGTTGACAAGGAGAAGTGAAAAGTCTCATGATCTTTCTAAATTCACAGGACCATTCTCTGTTCAATGGGGCAAGGAAGGAGATAGAGTCTCTTGTCTTCCCCCAACAACTACCCCAAGAGGTTCCCTCTCAGGGGTGTATGTGGACGTTCTTTTCTCTAGTCTGATTGGCCACCAGATGCTAGATTCCAAAATGGCTCTTTGGTTTCCATAAATCCCACAACACAACTGAGACTACTTAAACAATCTCAATACACTTCCTTCATTTCATCCAATGCCTTGAAGCTCTCAACTCTTTCCCAGCTAGATAAACCAAGGGTTTTTTTGTATAATTAGTTTAATGTCCTTGATTAAGTGTTTGCCTAATTAATTAATTCTTAATTGATTAGAATAGATACATTAAATGGAATGGAGTCATTGATTTGACCTAATTATTGACCTAATTAATGTCCTTCCCCTTACACTTTATTTTTTTCCATTTTTAAAATGTTATTGCTTAGTTTTAACATTTTTTAAAAATTTGACTTCCAAATTCTCTCCCTCTCTCAAACACCTCCTCTACCCACTGAGAGGGCAAGCAATATAATAATATCAATTATCCATATGAAATCATGTAAAACATTCCCATATTAGCCTTGTTAAAAAAAAAAGCAAGAAAAATAAAGTAAGAAAATTATACTTCAATTTGCACTCAGAGTTCATCAGTTCACTCTCTGGAGGTGAATAACATTTTTCATGATGAGTCCTTTGGGAATTTTATTGATTATTGTGTTGATCAGAGTAGCCAAGTGTTTCACAGTTGATCATCTGTGTGTTACTGTTACCATGTGTAACGATCTTCCATTTCTGTTCATTTCACTCTGTATCAGTTCATATAAGTCTTCAAAGTTTTTCTGAAACCACTGATCATTTCTTATAGCACAATAGCATTCCACCACAATCATACACCATAACTTGCTCAATTAATGGCCATCACCTCAATTTCCAGTTCTTTGCCACCACAAAAAAGAGCTGTTATAAAAATTTTTATACAAATAGGTCCTTTTCCTTTTTCTTAGTCTCCCTTGGATTCAGATGCAGTAGTGGTATTCCGGATCAAGGGTTACATACGCACAGTTTTATAGCCCTTTGGCCATGGTTCTAAATTATTCTCCAGAATGGTTGAGTCAGTTTACAATTCCATCCACAGTGCATTAGTGTACGTATTTTCTACTATGGCTTCCAGAATTTGTCATTTCTGATAGAAGTGAGGTGGTACCTCAGAGTTGTTTAATTTGCATTTCTCTAAACAATCATGATTTAGAGCATTTTTCCATATGACTATAGATAACTTTGATTTCTTCTGAAAACTGCCTGTTTGTATCGTTTGAGCATTTATCAATTGAGGAATAGCTCTTATTTTTATGAATTTGAATCATTTCTCTATATATTTCAGAAATTATGTCTTTAACAGCAAAAATTGTTGTCAAAAAATTTGATTTTACTTCACTGTCTATGGTACCTTTTGTAAAAATATAGTTTCCCTGATAATTTCTTTTAGTTAGGTCTATTTTTGCTTTTGTTTCATCTGAGATTAGAATTGCTACTCCTGCCTTTTTTACTTCAGCTGAAGCCCTTTTATCTCTCGGTATGTCTCTCTGTTTTAAGTGTATCTCCTGTGAACAATATATTATTGGTTTCTGGTTTCTAATCCATTCTTCTACCTGCTTTTGCTTTATGGATGTGTTCATCCCAGCCACATTCGCAGAGATGGTTACTGTGTATTTCCCTCCATCTCATTTTTCTTCTGCTTATTCTTCTCTCTCTCTCTCTCTTTTTAACCCATCTGTCTTCAAAAGCTTGTTTTGCTTCTCTTATTCCCTTCTCTTATTCCCTCCCCCTCCTACTTCCCTGTTATGCAAGATAGATTTCTATACTCAACTGATTTCATGTGTGTGCATATGTATATGTCTGCATTCTTCCCTCTCTATACCAATTCCTATGAGTGAGGTTCAAAGATTGCCTGCCACCCTTCCCCATTTTCCTGTAAAATTTTCACTATAAAAGCTCTTTCTTGCATGTCTCTTTTATGTGAGATAGTTTCCCCCACTCTTTCTCTCCCCTTCCCCTTCTTGCACGAATTCCTTCTTTCTTGTTCATTCATCTTTTTACATCATTCCAACATAGCCATCTTATTCCCATGCTTTCTGTCTACGTAGAATCCTTCTAACTGTTCTAGCAATAATAAAATTCTTAGAAGTTATATGTATCATCTTTCCACATATAAATCCCACATTTTAACCTTATTGAATCTCTTATAATTTTGCTTTCATGTTTACCTTTTTATACTTCTCTTGAGTTTTGTATATGAAAGTCAAATTTTCTATTCAGCTCTGGCCTTTTCATCAGAAATATCTGAAAGTCCTTTATTTCGTTAAATATTGATATTCTCCTTAAAAGTTATATTCTGTTTTGCTGGGTGAGTTATTCTTGGTTGTAATTCTAGGTCTTTTGTCTTCTGGAATATAGTATTCCATGCCTTCCATTCCTTTAGCATGGAATCTGCTAAATCTTGAGTGACTCTGACTGTGACTCCACAATATTTGAATGGTTTTTTTTCTGGCTATTTATAATATTTCCTCCTTGGCTTGAGAGCTCTGGAATTTTATTCCTGGGAGTTTTAATTTTGAGATCTTTGTCAGGTGGTGATCAGTGGATTCTTTCAATTTCTGTCATACACACACACACACACACACACACACACACACACACACACACATATACACACATACGTATATATGATATCAAATCCATTTTCCTTGAAATTGTCTTGAAGGGTTTTGTTGGGATTGTTTTATCATAGCTTTCAGGTAGTCCTATAATTCTTAAACTATTTCTCCTTGATCTGTTTTCCAGGTCAATTATTTCTCCAATGAAATATTTCACATCTTTTTCTCATTCTTTTGACTTTGCTTCATTGTTTCCTGAAGTCTCATGGAATCATTAGCTTTTACTTACCCAATTCTAATTTTTAAAGAATTATTTTCTTCAGTGAGCTTTTGTATCTCTCTTTTTTTCCCATTTGACCAATTCTTTTTAAGGAGTTCTTTTCTTCAGCGAATTTTTATGCTTTTACCATTTGGCCAACTTTATTTTTGAGGTGTTATTTTCCTTAGTAAGTTTTAGTGCCCATTTTACTAAGCTGTTAATTCTCTTTTCATAATTTTCTTGAATCACTTTCATTTTTTCCCACTTTTTTCTATACCACTCCTCTCTTTCTTTGAATCTTTCAGGAATTCTTGTTGGGTTTGTGTTAAATTAGCAATTTTTTTGAGGCTTTGCTTGTGACTCTTTTTACATTGTTGTCTTCTGAGTTTATGTCTCAGTCCCTGTCACCATAATAGCTCTTTATAGTCAAGTTCTTTTTGTTTGCTTGTTTGCTCATTGTCCATGACTATTTCTTGATTTTTAACTTTATTTTAAAGTTGGGCTCTGCTCCTGAGGTGGAAGGTGGGGGAGGAGCAGGGAGCACTTTCCTAAGCTTCAGGCTGTTTTCAGAGCTACTTCTGGGAGACTGCAAGTTTTCAGTACTTCCTTAGGACTGGGGTGCACTGTGGTCACTACTCTTCTGGTATTCACCCTGTTCTTTACCCAAAAAGGACCCCTGCTCCCCTCCAGCCATAAATACTAGGACTTCTCTCAGCACAGGAACTATGACCAGGTTCCCTGTTCTCCTACAGTCAGAATCCCTAGTGTTCCTCTCTGTCTTGGAACTGAAACCAGGGCTCTTGACCCTTGTGATCAACCACAAGCTCACTTCTCCATCCCGGAACTGTGACCCAGAACTATATGGGCAATAGAACTGCCAAAGAGCACCCAATGCCAGCAAAGGATTCCCTGTCATCTCTTTCTGACCAGTTTTCTATCTCTGTGCTGAGAGCTCCCTTAAAGCTGCTACAGCTGTTATCATGGCCACCTCCAAAGTTCATTACTGAGGCTACTCCTCTATGAGTTCCAAGCTGGTCCCCACCCCAGAGCCACAGATCTGTCCTCCTGACCTCCTAAATTATCTTAGGCTGGAAAAAATGTCTCACCCCAACCTTTTGTTGACTATGTTGCTCCAGAATTCAATTTAAGGTGTTATTATAAAGTTGTTTGGAAGGGAATGTTAGGAGAATTTGAATTCTTCGCTGCCTCCACTCTGCCATCTTGGATCTCCCTTATACTTTAATGTTGGGAGAACTAAGATTAAATGCAAAATGAATTAAGAACATCATCCACTACTGGATGGCAGTCGTGCCAAATTTAGACTTTATTTTTAAAGATTTATTAATGAGATTTATTTACAAGTCACATTTACTTCCCAATATTACAAATATGTAACAAAGAAAAAACAACTACAATGGATAGCATTTATATAATACTCTAAAGTTTATAAATTACTTTGTAAATATTATCTCATTTTATCTTCACAATAACTTGAGGAGGAAGGTGATATTCTCTTCATCTTACAAAGGAGGAAACTGAGGCTGACAGATATTAAGTGACTTGCTCAGGGTCACATAGATAGTACATATCAAACTCAGGTCTTCCTGACTCCAGGTCTAGTGCTCTATCCATCATAACACATAACTATAGGTTTTATCAAAACCAATCAACCAAGTGACTCTTCCTGGCAGTATGAACAACATTGCACACCCATAGTCCCCTAAAATTCTATTGAAATGAGGGAGACATGCTTCACCTTGTCTTCTCCAGGACTACTTGCTATTAATTCTTTAAAAGAATTTAGTCTTTGCACAAATTTCCAAGCTGTTGGCCCTACTGGTGTCTCTTCTCAGGGGAGCTTTTCCTAGAGTAGGGAGAAAAGTATGGTCTCCTCTCTCAATCACAGTTTCCATGATTAAGTCATCACTGTCCAAATAAATAAATTAGTTCTAATACTCCTATTTGCTATCAACCTTATAAAACTTAATGCAAACCAGATGCAACCCTAGGGCCCACATGCTACATGGATGGAGCTTTGCTGGGCTCTCCCTTTGTCTTTCTATTCCTCTTCTTTTTCCTAATACAAAGGCATCCAGTTCCAAAGAAATTTGGATTTCTTCCAAATACAAGTGGTCCTTATCTTTAGATATAGCAGACCACCTTTCTTTAGCTTTAATAAAGTTTCTTTGGGCAAGGACATGATTCTTGGAAAGGTTCAGCTAACATTCCCTCCCTGACACCTTCCCTTAACAACCTTGACCTTTGGCCCTGTTAGCCATACCGTTGTTTGTGCTCTGGGCTGGAAAGGGCTCCAGAAAGCCAGACGGAGAAGATGGTGCTCCAAGTCCCCTTACCAACACATTGAGTATCTTTCTTACATCACTCTCATTTCTTTTCCCACTTTTTCTTCTACTTCTCATCTCTTTCTTTGACTCTTCCAGGAATTTCGGTTAGACTTGTTTCCAATTAGCGTTTTTTTCTTTGAAGCTATAGTTATAACGATAAAGCATTTATATGGCACTTTAAGGTTGGCAAGATGTTTTTCCAAAAGTTAATTTGTTTAAAGTTCAGAAATACCTTGTGATGTAGGTGCTATTATCACCCCCATTTTACAGTTGAGGAAGAAACTGAGGCTGAGAAAAATTAAGTGTCCCATCCGGAGGGACACAGCTACTAAGCATCTGAATGGGATTTGAGCTCAGGGCTTCTTGATTCCAACTCCAGAGATCTATCTACTTATACTACCTAGTTGCTTAGGGTCAGGGTCAATACCTCCAGGTTAAAAGGACAAATATATTTGGTGTGAATGGTGAAGTGGAGAAGGTAAGGGGCATATTGAGCTTTTCCTAAAATTGTGATCACTTTTTTTTGTAGTGGGGCATCTGTGACCCCCTCCATTGAAACCTCTGGGGTTGGTGTTATAGGTGTAACATGTAACTAAATGGAGCAGTGGATCAAAGACTGAGCTTGGAATCAGGAAGACTCATCATCTTAAGTTCAAATCCAGTCTCAGGCCTTCACTAACTGTGTGACCCTGGACAAGTCACTTACCCCTGTTTGCCTCAGTTTCCTCATCTGTAAAATGAACTGGAGGAAAAAATGGCAAACTTCCCCCTGTATCTTTGCCAAGAGAACCCCAAATGGGACCAAAAAGAGTCAACTGAAAATAAATGAAACACAATAAAATTATAGATGCTGCATAATAGAAACATGAGGATATAGATTTCTTATTTCTAGCTCCTAAATTACTGGGTGTCCTTGGGCAAGTAAAATGGGTGTGTAGGGGAAGTGAATGGCGGGGCTCCATGATTTTGAAGAACTCTTCCAGCGCTAACATTATGATTCTAAGCATAACTTGCTTAATATTTTTGGAAAGCAAGATTTCTTTATAAAAGAGAAGCACAGGTCTCCTCAACAGATTTATCATCATTATCACCATTCGTAAGAATTACACTTAGGCTTCATGTGTAGTTTATTTTGACACAGACATCAGTGAATGAAGCTTTCCCAAACCAAACACTGGGTACGTTGTAATCCCTCCCATTTATGGATGCTCTTTGTTTCCAAAGGCTTTTCCTCCGCATCATCTTAACATTGTAATCCCACCATGGACCCAGGGGAAAGCAGGTTAAAATAAGAGTCAGAGCTGACAGTTATTGAATTCTCTCTGCTTCATAACGCACTTTATACATATTACCTAATTGATTCTTGTAACAATCCCATGAGGCAGGTACTGTAATGGAAGACCTGCCAAGAGCCCAGCCTTTAAAAGCATGCCTGGAGTGTTGGGCTGATGCAATCCCCACATGGATTTTGTAGCATGCACAGTGGGTCATGGGTTCTTTTATTTTCTGGAGAGGTGGTTGTTAAACATTTAGCAGCACATCCCTGAGTGAGCTGAGAATACTTGCTCTAAATAGGATCACAGATTTAGAGCTGAAAGGAACCTTAAAAACCTTGGGATTCAACTCCCCCTTATTTTACAGATGGGGAAACTAAGGCAGAGGGCCATGTTTTGACTTGTCAAGGGTCATATAACTAGCCAATATCTCTGACAGGTTTCTAAGCTGAGAACCTCCTTCCTGAGACCTGTCCATTTTAGAGAGGAGGTAAATAGAAAATTCAGAGATCAAAGTCCCAGAGTTAGTCAATGATTTATCCAAGACTCCAAGACTTCTCTCTGCAAATCCGATTCTCATTTCCCTATACCTTGCTATGTGCTCCATCAAAAAGAGCCTTAAAGGGGGAAGAGGGGGTTTGGTTTGGTTTTGCTTTAAAGGCAATGGCAGTGGGGAGGAATTGTTACTAGACAGCCACTCTTGGTATTATTTTGACCTTTGTTTTTGAATTTCTCTTCATGTAACATTTTGAACCTCTACTATAACTCTCTATGGTGATGTATTCCATATGGTTCCCGACTAGGTTATAACCTCTATGAGAGCAAGGACCATGTCTTAGCCAAGCTTTGTATTCGCCTCCACCCAGGGCTTATCACAGTGCTCTAGATATGGTATATGCCTAACAAAGTATTTTGTGACATGGATGAATCTCAGGTCATTTTGAGCATCTAGCAGGCTTCCTTCCTTCTCTCACACTGGCTGCCTCCTGCCTGACTCCAGCCATCTGGATCCTCTTCAAAGTGAGGTGTTCTGGAACTCTCTTAGAGCTATCCCTGAATATATATATATCCACCTTCGAGGGCATGGTTCATAAACTTGCCTTCTATGTTCAAGATGTGATTCCGAGCACTCCTGGATTCTCACATACCCAAGGATGTCCACTGACCAGCCTGGCGTGTTAGCTGGGGTTCCTGTAAAGTGGTCCAGCCCTGAAGCCAGCCAGCATGAGGTCACTCTTGGCTCTCACTCATGTTGGACAATGGATCAGAGCAGGGTCGTGACGTTTTCATGGAGAAATGGATGAGCATCATCCAGTATCATCAGACTAAAGGAATGGAAGGGGTTGGAAGAGAGCTGGGACTGGAAGACTTTGATGGCAGAGGGTAGCTCGTGGCTTGGCTGACTGGATTTGCTTCCAGCAGAATGTTTTTTCTTCATTCTTTTTGCTTCATCTCCCCACACTTGGGCTCTTGAGCAATTTGATATTTGTATTCTGAGACTACAAAGCTTGCCCTCTGCTCCAAATCGTGCAACAGCCACATGCTCTATGGACTTCACATGGTGGGGAGAGGGGCTCATTCCACAGTCCGCTCATTCAGCTTCTGCCTGGATCTTGGGAAAACTTGGCCTTCATTACTATCAACACTACCATACCCCCTTGCCATGTAAAGTGCCTAGGCCTTACACTGAGCTGGCACCCAGTACAATGTGTGCTGACTTTCCTTACTTATGGCTGCCTTAACATCCATTTTGCAAAAGCATCTTTCATTCCAAAATTAGAAATGAAGTCTGAAACAGAGATCAACAATGACACCTAAATAGCTGTTAATAAGAGCTAGTAATAATAGATAACTCAGCAGTGTTTTAAGGTTTGAAAAGTGCTACAAAATAATAACTAACCTTTATATAAGGCTTACTCTGTGCCAGGTACTGTTCTAAGCACTCAAAATCGTAATCTCATTTTGTTCCTCACAATGAACCTGGAAGGGAGGTGCTGTTATTGTCCCCATTTTATAGATGAGGAAACTGAGGCAGACAGAGGAAAAGTGACTTATCCAAGGTCACATAGTAAGCGTCTTGATTTGAACTTAGGTTTTTCCTGATTCCAGGTATAGTCCTCTGTCTACTGTGTCACCACTTAGCCTTTGATAGTATAAAAAATGGCAGTCATTTGAATCAGTCAGTCACTTCACACCAATTAAAATTACTAATAAGCACTGTGCTCTCATATTGTTATCAGATGAGAACACTTCTGTTGAATCAATCAAATGCTTTAATGGATTTGGAAGGAGAAAAATGCTTCCTTCCCTTGGATGAAATGAAAGGCACTATACAAGAGGTGTATTTGGATTCATTGAAGAGTTGGTCATGCCTTTGGGGGCTTAGATAAAAAGAGCAAGCTAACAAAAATATCAGAGATTCTAGTGGTAGGCTGTCCCTGAAAAAGTAGCTTCTGCCAAGGCCATGAGGGAGAATTATCTGAGAATTGGGAGGCAGAGGCCTCTGAGTCTTTCCCGATCCCATCACTGAACAAAGGATAACCTTGTTAATTTTGAAAGGCTGCAATACTTTGGGCTTCTGATACTAGTAAATTGATCCTAGCAATGTCCCAGAAATAGTGATTGATGATAGCATCTTTCCTGCAAGCTGAAGACAACCCAGACACACTGAGGTCTTCAAGACTCCACAGGGGCCCCACCAGAGAGCTACACCACCCTTAAGGGAAACAGCCTGAGGACCCTGGGAAGAAAAGGAAGATTCTACAAGAAACCAAGAGTTGTGGGTTACCTCTTTGTCATACATGCTCACTAAGCTTTCCCTGGCCTCTGTATGTCCTCTCAAGTGAGAGTCCTTCCAGTTTGATATTTGGGATGTTCTGGACTTTCTCTACTTCAGTCCTTATTAGTCTTTCTCAGCAAATAGCCTTTGGTAAAAGTTAATTGGTATTAATTGATATTAATTAAATGATATTGGTACAATATTAACCATCAACTTGGGAGCATACAAGATGAAGGCTGACAAGCAGTAGTATTAGAGTGAAAAAGCCAACCCTGAGGGGGAAAGTGGCCACCAACCTGTCACTGTGAATGGGAATTGGGGAACTGAGTCCCAGAACCCCTGCCAAAATAAAGTGTAGGCTTAAGGTCTGGAAGGGATCTTGGGGATCATCTAGTTCAAATGCATTTTGCACGTCAGTAAACTTCAGACTAGAAAGGTTCAGGAACTGGACTGAGATCACACAGATAGCAGGGAGTCAAGCAAGAATTCCAAGGATTCCCATCAAAACCACTTGGTACTGGCTAAGAAACAGATGAGTGAATCAGTGAAATAGGTTAGATACACAAGCACAGTAGTCAATGATTATAGCAACCTACTATTTGATAAACCCCAGGACCCCAGGTTCTGGAATAAAAACTCACTATTTGACAAAGACTTCTGGAAAAACTGGAAAACAGTGAAGTATAGACTGAGCCTAGACCAATGCATGATACTATATACCAGAATGAAGTCCAAATGGGTACACAATTTGAAAATAAAGGCTGATACTATAAACAAATTAGGGAAACAAAGGATGGTTTATTTGTCAGATTTATGAGGAAGAAGAGATAGAGAACATTATGAAATACAAAATGGATAATTTTGATTACATTAAACTGAAAAGGTTTTGCCCAAACAAAGCCAATGCAATCAATATTAGGAGGTAACCAGAAAGCTGGGAAAGAATTTTTACAACCAGTGTCCATGATAAAGGCCTCATTTCTAAAATATATAAAGAACTGAGTCAAATTTACAAGAATGCAATTCATTCCCCAATTGATAAACGGTCAAAGATATGAACAGGTAGTTTTCAGAAGAAGAAATTAAAGCTATATATAGTCATATGAAGAAATGCTCTCAATCACTATTGATCAAAGAGATACAAATCAAACAACTCTGAGGTACCAATCACATCTATCAGAGTGTCTTATATGACAAAGCAGGAAGATGATCAATGTTGGAGAAGATGTGAGAGAGTTGAAACATTAATTCATTGTTGGTGGAGCTGTGAGCTGATCCATCCATTCTGGAGAACAATTTGAAACTGCCCAAAGGTCTATAAAAATGAGCATACCCTTTTACCCAATAATACCACTTCTAGGGTTGTATGCCAAAGAGAGATGATAAAAATGAGAAAAGGTCCCATATGTACAAAAATATTTATAGCAGCTCTTTTTTGCAGTGACTAAGAACTGGAAATCAAGGGGATGCCCATCAATTAGGGAAAGGCTGAACAAGTTGTGGTATGTGAATGTAATGGAATACTATAGTGCTATAAGAAATGACGAACGGGGTGGGAAGGGGTGGGGGGTGGAGGAGCCAAGATGGCAGAGGAGAAAGAAACACTTATGCTAGCTCCGAAACCATAGCTTATAAAATATCTGTAAAGAAGAACTCCTAACAAATTCTGGACCAGTGGAAGCCACAGAACAACAGAGTGAAGGAGATTTCGGTTCCAGAAAGACCTGAAAAACCCTCACCAAAGGTCTGTCGCGCATGGGACCAAAGTGGAACCCAGCCCTACCTTGGCCATGCAGCCCTGGGAGGAACAGATCTGAGCAGGCTTCAGGGATGGAATCTCTGGTGGCCACGGGGGTCACTCCACCCACAGGCGCTACAGGTCAGTGAGAGAGACTTCTGGGCTGTCTGAGAGGGGAGCGGGGTGTCTCCATAACTCAGGCGCCCTCAGGAGGCAACAGCAGAGGCAGCGGGAGGCCAGAGGCTCCCAGACCAGACAGGAGCTCCATTACAGAAGGTCTCTGCATAAATCCCCTGAGGGAATTGAGCCTGGGAGGAGGCCCTGCCCCCACCTGAGAACCTGATTTAATCTTACCCTGAATAGCAGCCCCACCCGCCACTGAAAGCCCTGAGGCTAGGGAGTAGCATTTGATTCTCAGACCCCCAAGCACTAGCTGGGCGGATCTGGGTGGGGGTGGAGAGGAATCTCAGAAGTCAAGTGACGGGCTGGGAAAATGCCCAGAAAAGGGGAAAAAAAATAAGACCATAGAAGGTTACTTTCTTGGGGAACAGATGTTAGCCCCTTTCCTTTCTGATGAGGAAGCACAATGCTTACCATCAGGTAAAGACATAGGAGTCAAGGCCTCTGTATCCCAAACATCTGAAATCCATATCCAATGGGCTCAGGCCATGGAAGAGCTCAAAAAGGATTTTGAAAATCAAGTTAGACAGGTGGAGGAAAAACTAGGAAGAGAAATGAGAGAGAGGCAGGAAAAGCATGAAAAACAGGTCAATACC